>CAKAOH010001597.1:0-29483 GCA_916701665.1 Sebastiscus tertius
GTGTGTGTGTGTGTGTGTGTGTGTGTGTGTGTGTGTGTGTGTGTGTGTGTGTGTGTGTGTGTGTGTGTGTGTGTGAACATACTGGCTAAGTCTGTGCCACTTTCTGGAGGAACCTTGTGAGTCCCTGAGCTCCAGCAGGCTACCGGTCACAGCGAGAGCATTCTGTTTGACCAACGTTCTCTCAATCTCCATGTGAAGCTGCTCGTCATACTAGAGGCAGCAGGCAAAAGAGAGAAAAAGAAAAAGGGAGAGGGAGACCGAAGAAGGAAGGAAGGCACAGAAGGAAGGGTTCATTAAACACTCGAAAGTTACTAAAAAAGTGTTGAAGAGTTACGGAAGCAATAAACAGCACAGTCCCAATGGTAAGAACAATAATTCAAGGTACCTCCCAATCTAGTTTTGCCAGTCAAAGCAAATTACATACACAGTTTTGATCTATTAAACAGCAAGTAAACTTTAGCATGGCAGTTGAAGATATCTCATAATCTGTCCAGTCAAAGCTCCCTTCAGGATAATTCTTAAAGCTGCTAAATGTGAGTGTCTAACGGTGCTAACAGTGCTAACTGTGAAAACAACGACAACAATGTTGACAGAGCTAAGGGGCCGTTACACATGCCATGTCTAAAATGCGTGGAAAATGCCAGCTGTGCTGCTTTTTTTCTTTCCAATGTGCTTGGGAGGTTGTGCTCCTGACACGCCTGCCGTCACTAAGAAATCAAAACCTGCATGCTGCGATGAAGATGATGATGAAGTTGCGGTAATTTCGCAGGAAACCTCACTGACTAAAATAGGATGTTGTTCTATCCTCGGACAGAAAGGGTGAAGCTAGTAAAATTGTCCGTGGGAAGCTCTGGGTAGCCCTACACTAAATTGATTAAATTCTCCTCAATATAATTTATTTACTGTAGACGAAAAGAAAGAAAGAAAAGATATTTGCAGGCTGTGATTGGTTGCTCCTCGTCACATGACATGCAGGGCACGCTGCAGTGTTCCAAATGTTGAAAAAAAATATTCACGTCGCCACCCGTCGCCACACAAAAAATAGGCACTTGGGAACGCTTGAACACCACGACATAAAAGACACAGCACGTGAACGGCTCCTTACAGTGTTAACTTGGGGGGTAACTAGAGGGTGGGCGCTACGCTTCCAAAACGGTGCCGTCGGTCGGGACGGCGTTATCAGCTGTAACCGCTGTATGAGAGCAGTTCAGAGTGGAGGCGGTGAGTTAGCCAGTGTAGCACGCTCACATGCACACATTGCCGGCCTAGCTATGTCAACAAAGCAACGAGAAGCTCGAATTACAACACACACAGAGAGAGAGCGACTTAATTCTCTGCTCAGGTAGACATTACTCCTCTATATCTTTACATGGCAAATAGTTGTTTGCTGCTATATTAATGCTGAACATATCAAATAGAGCACCTTTAAAGGAATTTTCACTAGTAATATTTAAACTTCAAGATATCCCCACTTCTTCCTTTCTGACTAGCCATAATTCCAGTACCATACAGTATATCAATTATTGCGTTTACTATGTCATGGCAGGTGTATTGCGCAAAGGTAGCGCAGTGTCGGGTGTGAAGTTGTTTGGATGAGGTCGCACTGCACTAGCAACAACAAACAGATAGAAAGTCACTGAGGTCAGGGTTTTCTGTGGATAAGGTGGTAATGTTGCCACTTTGTCAGTTTATGCACAGGTGTTGTAGTCCTTATCTTTCCTTTCCTTATCTGCTATGAAAAGGTTTGCATTTTCATTACAGTGAGGGGAAAAGTCAGGGATGTCTTTGGGGCAATACAAAACCATGAGTAAATACTGAGGGGATAAGCAGAAAAGAGCAATTTCCATTGTAATTCAATGGTTCTTGTCTACCCCCTGGAAAATCAATACACAGATAAGAAGTAGGGAAAGCCCTGTGGAATAGGCTGGTTACTAAGAGCTGAGATGTAGTGATACTGCCACACCCAGATGGAAAGAAAATATATTTGGACCATGTACTGTACACTATTTATGTTCAGTTTAGAGTTTAGAGTCATTTATTCTTCCTGTACTAGAACAAAGCATTGTATAGTTTTCACTACAATGCATACAGTATGCTTACTAGTAACCTACACAACCACAATTTTGGAAGATGATACAGAAGATACGGTTTCATTGTATAACATTAATGTTATTTTATCTTAGTCACTGACTGTGAGGGTGCGGTTGTCCTCGGTTGTTGCTCCTCCACCAGTCATGAGCTCCTCTCTGGGTCTATCTCCATCCACAGCTGCTCTGGCCTGCTGCACCACATCGTTGTAGTACTCCTCTGCTGCAAGGGAATCAGGACACAGCACCACACCGGATTTGTGTCTCAGTATTTGTTTGCATGGAAACATGGTTATTAGGGAGACCCGTCCATTAACTGAAGGATTTGGGCTCAATGCTTTCTAATACAACTAAAATGTATATACAATACAACAAATACAACAAATACAACGAGGTTGTATGCCTCTACCAACCAGCCAAGATGCAGTTTACATCCATGTCTGTCCAAAATGTCATCATTTGATCCTATTAGACATTTGTGTGAGTTTGTCATAATTAGCATATGAATTATTGAGATATGGCCAAAAATGTGTTATGTGAGGTCACAGTGAGGGTCTGAGAAGTGAAGCCAATGCGGACATGCCTTAAATTTGCATTCTTTATAATGGCCAGCAGGGGGCGACTCCTTTTGTTGCAAAAAGAAGTGCAGATTTGCTGATTTGTATAGAAGTCTATGAGAAAATGACCCTACTTCTCACTTGATTTATTCCCTCATTAAACATTGTAAACTTGAGTTTATGGTCTCAATCGCTAGTTTCAAGTCTTCTTCAATACAGCATGATGCTCATTCAGTAAATTTAGAGCCATTTAGAGTCAAATAGACCATAAAACAGGGTATGTTTTAGAGTGTGGGTATCTTGTGATTGACAGGACGCTACCACGGCGTTGTCCGGTCTGGGAGTTGTCCGTGTTTCTGTCTTAGAACTTTAACCCTTTCACAGTGTGTTTTCAGTTCATGAAAGTTAATTATAACCTTATCGGTCGCCTAAAACTGTCTTGCTCAGCATTCGATTGTACTTAGCTCCACCATCTCGTGTCACTTCTGGTTGCAAAATACCAACATGGCGACGCCAAATTGCCGAACTCGAGGCTTCAAAACGGCAGTCCACAAACCAATGGGTGACTTCATGGTGACTACGTCCACTTCTTATATACAGCCTATGCCTACTAGGGGCTGAATTCAGTTCTAGGGGACAAGCTCTGTTCTGTCGCTGACTCTGTTCTCTGGCAATTTCCTCATGGGGATCAATAAACTATTACACTATATGTTAAGCACTTTCTATCTACTGCTGTTTACTGAGTTTGACCAAGTTTCCAATTGTCCGTTCCAATGCACAGAGAACATTTCCTTCCAATGGCATTACTGACACCATAATTGCATTTGAGCAAATAGAATGAATGTAGAGTACAACATAGCAGTTAGTCTATTGCAGATACTGTTTTTATGCCTCTGAGCCGGCAGCAGCCTTGGCCGGAGGTATTATGTTTTCGGGTTGTGTGTCTGTCCGTCTGTCCCATTTCTTCAAATTTGGCACAAAATCCACTTGGACTCAAGGATGAAATGATTAGATTTTGGTAGTCAAAGGCCAAGGTCACTGTGACCTCAAAAAACACATTTTTGTGTTAACGATAAGCATAGTAATAGATTAAAAAAACTATTTCATTTCATAGATTCTAAATGTTCGTCCCTGTTGGCTCGTTAAGTAGGAATGTGATCATGTCTGTGTGTATGAGAGCGTGTCTATGCTTACGCAGGTTTTGTGGCAAGTTCAGGCTGATCCTGGGGAACATTCCCTCTCCAGTCAGCATGATGTCCTGCGGTGGCAGGAAAGCCACCTGCAGCTGAAGCCGCTTCTCAAACACCTCAGGGATACCTGGGAGGTAGAGCACAAGCAAACACTGCTCCGCACCTGCATCAATGTAACCCTGACACACACAAAAACAAACAAAATTTGGTAAAAAACAAACAAACGTATACATAATAAATGACCCTCCCACATCTGAAACAGTCCCAAAATGACCTCACCATTGAGGGGATAGCCATGGGCTGGCCTGGTATGACATTCCGATCCTGTCCTTTCTCATTTTGCTTCTCTTCCAGGGCCTTCCTCTGTCCACCTGCCTTCTCATCGTCCCTTTGAGGATGTATGAGGCTAAATTTGAAGCCTACTTTGCCAGTATTTCTCAGGGTCACCTCAGCTTGCCCTTCGTGATCAAACAGCTGGAAGAAAAAGAGGGGAGAAGCAACACTTTGCTTTTCAAACTGTCAGCACCTTTATTTTCATTGAAGATAAAATTAATTAGACAAACAGAAGGTTTTGGTAAAACCACTCCACCTAGTGCCTTTTAGGTGGAGTGGGTGCTCTGTAAAGGTGATACAGTACAGTAAAAAAAAGAAAAATTAGTTTTCTAGAAAAGCATGCATGATGTTGCACTCCGGCTTTACCTTATGGTTTATGGTAATAACTATCATTAAAATATAATAATAAACAACATAAGGTGATAGTAGTTGTTACTTTGATATAGGCATAATGGAATTTTTATTTGAGTGTTTAAAGGAATTGTTGTTTTAAGTGGGGTTGTATGAGGTACTTATCCATAGTAGGTGTATAACTTACAGTAGATGGCGGTCAGCACGCCCCCACCATAGAGAAACAGACAGGATTACCGACACCGGAGTAAAGCAATACAGTGCTGCGGAAGGGGATCGGCAGAGAAATGTATTTTAGCCACCTAAAAGAAAGGCTCACCTAAAATATCGCTATCCGTTTAAGTGTACGCTATATTTAGAATATTTTCACTTCTTTATCTTGCCGTCAGACAGCCCTTTCCTTCTCCTTTCCGACAGGGAACTGAACTGAATGTGAATCTTATCTATGCTCTCTCCAAAGCCAGCAGGTTAAAATGACAAAAACAGTATAGATACATTTCACTTTCAGTTCAGTTTGCTGTTGGAAAATATTCTAAATATAGACTATACTTAAACGAATATCAGTTCTTTTAGGTGAGCCTATCTTTTAGGTGGCAAAAATACGTTTTTCTGCCGTCCCCGTCCACAGCACTGTATTGCTTTACTCCGGTGCCGGTGCTCCTGTCTGTTTCTCGATGCTGGGGGCGTGCCGACCGCCATCTATTGTAAGTTATACACCTACTATGGATACGTACCTCATACAACACCACTTCAAAACACCCGAATTATCCCTTTAAAGTGCGAGAAAGTAAAAGACAGAGAGAGACAAGCAAGAAAATCGATTCAAAAATATTGCTCAGAATCTGGAACTGTACGTGCGCAGAGGGGGTTGTTTCAGGACTTCCTGACTCATTTGGACAAACATAATTGACACAAAAAAACAACACAGGGAGTAAAAGAGAGAGAGAGAGAGAGAGAGAGGGAGAGCAAGAGAGACAAGAAAAGCAAGAGAAAGAATAGTGCTGAACAGACAGGAAGGTCAGGCAAATGTTCTGCTGAATCGCTCATTTCAACTAAATCAAAAATCAATACGTCCTTGTTTTGAATAGCAATGATAACTGGTCCGGACGGCTTGCATACTTAAAGAGGGAGTGGAAGTGCAAACGACCAAAGTGTGAAAAACTATGCAGTGACATTGAAAGTTAATGTGATTCCTCTCACCAGTCTTTTTAGTGGGTCAAAATAACTTTGATGCCACAACAGTAGATATTATGTCTTTATAGAATGTGTATCCTAATAACATACAAGCACTTATCACACAATCTGTCCCTCAGCATTCGATTCTGTGATTATAGAAAGAAATGGAATGACGAAAGAATAAAAATGTGATTGTTAAGTCAAAACACTGACAGGAAGCAAAAGCAAATAATTACGAAACAAACCAGAGAAATGCAACAAACACATATTCATCCACAATCCCTAATCTGTCACACTCCCCCAAGGCCTGTCAGTGTCATTTTGAAAATGGTAGAATGCATCACTCCCCCAAGTTTTGTAATAATCTAATTAGCTTTGTATGAATGTGTATGTGTCATACATGGATGAGCAAACAGATGGCAAAGGAACGAACAAAGACAAAAAAAAAGCAGGATCACAGGGAGGCAAATTAACACAAGATAAAAACATAGAAAAGGAGAGTTTTGCCCTGATGTAACTCAAGTAGTGTTAAATCCTGCCTCCTTTGCCACTACCAGCAGTCTCTAACATCAGTCTTATCCTAGCCTTAAAGATCTGCACATACTAAGCTGAAACATAACTATTTGATTGGTAGAGCTCGTTGGGATAAAGGACTGGGAGGATAAAGTCTAGGTAAAGGAGCTCTGTGTACATACCAGCAGACCAAAGTCAATATGGGTAGAGTCAAGGCTGTAGCTGATTACTGATGCTTCTCCTCTGAGTTTGATGTCATACGTCGGCCCCTCCTCCACGTGGCACTGTGCCACCACCTCTCTGCTGACGTTTTCGTGGCCGAAGAACGAGAAAGTGACCTGCTGCTGGTCCCCAGGTTGCAGATGACCATATATCGGCAAGATATCAAACACCTACAGAGACACAAAAAGAAAACAAGTGGAACTTACAAGATGAATTCAATTTTTTTACTGATTCTTCCAATAGACTGCTGTTACACTCCCATTAAAGGAATAGTTTGGCACTTTGAGACATACGCCTATGTCACGAGTTACTACAGTAGATAAGAAGGTTGACACCATTCATATCTGTCCGTACAAAGTGTTAAAACGAAGGGCTGTGATTTAATCGGGGATAATCTGCTGGACTAATTCTTGGCTCACAATCAGTGGAGACTCTAGGCAGTCACCGCTCCCAACAGAGAAATAATACCAGCATACAACCCCCCTTAAAACCACAATTAGTTGTTTTAACACTTTGTTTTTTTGTGCAGAATAAACAAACAAGATATGACATGTTAATTAGTGAAATTTAGAGGTGCTGGTAGGCCAAATTTTCTACTTAAGACAGAGCCAGGCTAGCTGTTTCGTTTTGTTTTGCTTGTGTTTCTCTTGTGTCTTGTGTTTTCCTGTGTTTCTAGGCCTCCCTGTCTGTCTCTCTCTCTAGGGACTTGAGACGCACCCTCTGTCTTTAAATGTTGTGTGTGTGTTTGTGTGTGTGTGTGTGCGTGTGTTGCTGTGGTCTTCCTTCCTGGCTCCTGGTCCGGTCCTCTACCTGCAGAATATCTCTTCCGGCTCTTCATTCACTCCTCGCCAGGTTGTTGTTCACCACAGCGGTAGTTACGCTTCAGGCCAAACTAAAAAGGAACTTCCCTGTGTTTTCCGGGCTCTAACATTATTCTTTTGTGCTTTGGGATCATCACCCGCCTGCCAGTCTTCCTGATCATCTGACTGCCTGCCGGCAACCACAGGCCAACCACATTTTCCCTCATTACTCCCGCTCATGCCAGCACCACCACCATTACCACTGCTGCTGCCCCTTTGCAATAAAAACTCTTTCTTACCAACACTACTCAGGTCCGTGTCCAGCGTTTGGGTCCCACTCATGGCCATAACAGCAAGAGAGCAAATTCAACTATTCCTTTAAGCTATAGTATTTCAGAACATTTCTCATTTACAGTTTGCATTAGTGGTGTGTACTATTGTTAAGTGCAGAGACAATTAGTCGATTAATCAATGACTCAATACATACTAAATGCCTTTGTTTTTCTGGATTGCTGGTCGGACATTAAATATTTTCTACAATGTATAGACCATTACAACGGAATTTCATTGCTAGGCAACAGCTTGGGTCCATGTTTACCTCAAGATATGTGAATGAAAATGGGTTCTATGGTTACCCACGAGTCTCCCCTTTACAGACATGACCACTTTATGATAATCACATGCAGTTTTGGGGCAAGTCATAGTCAAGTCAGCACACTGACACACTGACAGCTGTTGTTGCCTGTTGGGTTTGAGTTTGCCATGTTGATTTGAGCATATTTTTTATGCTAAATGCAGTACCTGTGAGGGTTTCTGGACAATATTTGACCCTGTTTTGTGTTGTTAATTGATTTCTAGAAATAAATATATACATACATTTGCATAAAGCAAGCATATTTATCCACTCCCATGTTGATAAGAGTATTAAATACTTGACAAATCTCCCTTTAAGATACATTTTGAGCAGATAAAAATGTGCGATTAATTTGCGATTAATCATGATTAACTATGGACAATCATGAGATTAATCGCGATTAAATATTTGAATCGATTGACAGCCCTAATTATAAGTTATAAATTATAAATCAGGGAACTATTGTGAAGACTCCTCTGATTTGTAAAGGATTCTCAGCATTATATCACATCAATGCATTCAAAAGTAGAAAGATATTCTGCACGCTGCGAACAAAATGGTGTATCTCTACACTGAGGTTTATAATGCAAAACAATGTGTGTGTGTGTGCATGGGTATAGCATGAACATGTGCTCTTCCTCCATAGAATTGCAGCACATAGACCACAGCTTTTTTGTCACCGCCCCCTGCTGCTACCGCCTGATCTCATCTACTTTCTAGGCGAGGCGGTGTTCATCTCGAACGAGCCTATTGACTTGTCCATTAGCTGCAGGCTCTCTCCATCCTCTGACAAACAGGAAATCTCAGGAAACCCCTGATTTGTTTACAAGTGAGCATTTGCCTACCTCTTCCACACCTACAGGGCACTCTGTGCTGCTCTGTTCATCTGCACCAGGCCCGGGACTGAGAGGAACTGGAAAGACGGGAGAATGCGCTCTAGAGGAACTCCCCCCTTCTTCTGTCTCATTTTCTGGACTTTTCTGCTCCTTCTCTGCCTCCAGCATCTCCGTCTCTCTATGAGGGCAAATAAAACATCCCTGAGGTGAAACATGTATTATCCCCCACAATTATGGTAAAGCTGTATAAACAGACCTGATAAATGAAACATGCTGCAGGGAAAATCAATGCCAAGAGGCCTGAATGAGAAGAGAAATGAGAAGCGGCAAGAAAAATATATCAAACCATCTTCCTGCTTCATGAAAATAGACAATTGAAAGCCTCAAGATGTCCATGAGGTAGCAGAGTGACACACGTATACCAACAGCAAATTACATAAGCATGTATTGTATATCCAATACATCATTAACATACATCGCAATACCCAAGTGGAGAAGAAAATCTTTAGGACCCACACTCTAAAAAACTCTCGTTTTCTCTCTGTGTTCTATTCTCCCCTTCCCTGTGGGATCAGACTGGGTGCATCCATCAAGTTAATTAAACAGAGTGTTCTATAATTAAGAGGAATTTTAATAGGCAAGCAGCAGGAAACAGGTCAGGATAGATTGCAGTGAAGTGCTGAATAAACATGGAAGAGAATGAAAGAGATTTAGTGAGTGAAGCCATCTCAAAGCTGGGCTGGACAACTTCTATATTAAATCACCAAACACTGGCTACGTTATTGCCATAGTGTGTGTATGTGTTTGTGTATGTGTGTATATGTCTGTGTGTGAGCTTCAGGGCATGCATACACAAAAGGCAGCATTCAAGTCTGCAAACACATTTGTTAGTTAGTTCCCAGGAACGCTATAGTACTGGTGTGTCAGCTTATAATGAGTGGAAGGTAGTGCAGCAACCAGCAGGGGGCACTGTTGTATGGTCAGTCTGTGATGAATGCTGTTTTTAAGGGACAAGCTGGCCTGATGTCTGGCCTTGGGGGAGATCAGAAATTAGTACGTCGAGAAATGTAAGATGAAGGAGCGAACAAACAGTGTAGGTCAATGTCTTCAAAAATAGGGTGCATTTTTGGTGGATAAGAGTTTGTTAGAGCCCACAAAAAACAATTTGCCCCCCCGGTGGAAAAAAGAGACGCTTTTTTAGAAAGAGTTTAAAACCCACTGGTGCGGACAGAGGAGCAGATGGTGAGACAGCAGATGATGACACTGCAAGAGCGCGGCTCAAAACAGAAATAGCCTACTCTGACATTCTCATATCTGTCTCTCTCTCGCTCTCTCTTCCATCTATTCTTTCCTTCATGGGTGGGTGTGACTGTGTTTGACTGTTTCCCTATGTTCAGTCTCACAAAAAATCTACACAGCAAAGACTGCTGAAGCACTAACAGCTCACTTCCAGCAGACTGTTGGAAAAAAAAAGGAGTGATGGGGAGCGAGTATGAAAGATTTTGATGCTGAGGAAATTATATTGGTATAGACAAATTGCTACAGTCAGTGTGAGTGGGTATGAGAGAGAGGCTCTCACTGGTTGAACACTAATATACATTTTTTCAAATCCACTGTAAAAAATGTATGCATTTTCATCAAACAGCTGACAGCATGAATATTGGCTTTATTAGTTTTAGTCATATCCTGAACAACTAAAAATGCAACAACAAGGATAACCTGTTTTGCTTGTCTCCCATGCAAATTGGCATTTATTTTTATTTTGTTAATGCAAGAGGAGTTACCTTCCTTATTCCCAGTGGTGGAAATTAACCAAGCACATTTACTCAAGTACTATATTTAAGTTTGAGGTTGTACTTTGGGTTGCTGCTTTATAATTTCACTTTACTTTGCTACATTTCAGAGGGAAATACTGTAGTTTCTACTTACTTTTTATTATACATACTAAATCTATGATGTATGATAATGTACTGTTAAAGTTAAAGTTCAACAGTATAAAGCAACTTGATCAGTTGCAACATTAAAATACTCCGGTCTCCAACACGTCACCCGTTTCTGAGTCACTAGCTAAAGGTTCAAAGAATATGTAAACAAATTTGATAAGACAAAGTCACTTGGTAAACCTAAATTTCTATCCAATCCAATTCACAGACATCCCGCCCCCTTCTGACACAAACTGATTATTTGCCAATCAGCTGTCAATTAAACGAGTTACGCTGCTGCCAAGTTTGGTAACATCAGTGACGCAGTAACGTTAGGAGATGTTAGCAGGCTAGCAAGCACACACCAGATTTGACAATGACCGCGGAAAATAGCCAGGCCAAGAAAAGGCAAAAAATGAGGAATGGGAAACAGAGGGTTTTTTTCCACGAATGTGAATTACAAATGTGTGTGTCTCATTTTTGGTGTGAGTGTGTCAGTCGGTAAAAGATGTAATGTCGAGCGCCACTTTTCACGTGACTTTCCGGCTGGTAGCAGTCTGCGAACAGAGAAGGTAAAGGAGCTGAAAACAACGCTTAAAAGACAACAGTCTCTGTTTGCCAAACCGATGAAGAAGGTCAACGCTGCAGCAGAGGCTTCATTTAAAGTGGCGCACATTCTAACGAAGCACAAAAAACCCTTCACTGATGGCGGCATTGCAAAAGAGGCGATGACTGTGGAGACTGAAACGTTATTCAAGGAACAAAAAAATAAGACCGAATTTATGTCTATCGCCGATGTATAACTTGGTGCAAATACTGTGGCAATGAGAGTGTCAGGCTGTCCAGGCTGTGTTTGAACATTGTACTGTCTGAAAAAGTAACATTCTGGGTTTAAAATACTGAACGCATGACCACGGAAAGTTTCTTAAGAATCTTTACCTCACCATTGCATTAGTCCCTCTGTGCACCTTGGCTTAAACTCAACTTCCTCTAAAGCACCTGGGGCCAGTTGTATATCTAAGGGATAATGTGTGGAGATCTCTCATCGCCCTGCAAGAGTTTCTTTCACAACAATGACCCGCTAGCTGTACATTATCTCGCTTATCACAGGGCTACTTACTGAAGAAATCAATATTTTGACAGAAAAACAGTCTGCCAGAGTCTGACATCAGAACTGCGCCCATAGCAACAGTCTGTTATACATAGCAACGGTCTGCTATACATAGTTTTCAGTCACGTGACATGCTAGCTGGAGGGCAAAACAATGAACCAGCATGGCGGCTCACAATGGATTCTCCGTAGCAGGGAAGCACAAGCCTGTCAATTTTCCATCTGTTTCAAACCACGAATATTTGGATCATCTATCAACACAAGAAAAACTGAGACACGGGCACAAACTACAGGTTTTGTGATCCATATACAGCATCCGCCGCAGTATTTCAGTCACTAAAAACAGCGAAGTCGAGAAATTACAGACGGCAGAACGCCGTGATTGACCAATCAGAATCGAGTATTCAACACAGCCATGTAATAATCTTTGTTTAAGACTTGTCTTGGCTTTAGGCTAGTCTTAGATGGTCAGGTTGGACTAATCTAATTAAGCCTGTTTGTTGCATAAATATTAAGACTGACTTAATTTAAGGTAGGCTAAGCCTGAGATGAGAGCTTTGTTGCACCTGTTAGAAGGTCAGTTAGCTCACTGACAGTGAGCTAACTGACTGAGGTTATGCTGTTAATTCATTACTTTTAGCTAATCTATAGCTAACTATTTAAACTGTTTTTTTTCCATTATTTTTAGCTAACTATTTCAAAAGTTTATCCATTACTATTAGCTACCTTTAAGCTAACTATTTCAACTGTTTATCCATCATTTTTTGGATTCTAGTACCATATTCTTGAATTATTTCTGAACATCTTTAATGCTTCTAACGCCTGTTGGATTTATGCTTTTTACCTTTTCTGTTATTTCCTCCCATATTTGGGAGTGATGTCGCTGTTGCGTCTGCCACCTTATCTCTTCTGTGAAGAGTCATATTTCACCCATAATGCATTGCGTGACAGGCTATCTGTCAGTCTTACATTAGTCACTCATAGGGAAGCTTTATGCTACAGGTAAATTGAAGTGTCTATAGCAAGTCTGACTTAAAGTTATATTTAAGACAAAGACTAGGTCTATTTTCATGCAACTATTATTAACAATTATTAGTTATGAGTGATGAGTCAGTCATTCAGCTGTCCAGTGATCTAGTTCATTATGCATACAAGTAGCTACAGTACAGTGCTATAAAAAGGTGGAATAAACTTAAGCTTTCCAGTTTCCTTCTTACTGATATAGAGTCCTAAAGACTGAGAAGCTACAGTATTTAAATGTTTTGTACTGCCTCTATCTATCAGTGGGATAGATGGATAGAAAAGCGTTCGCTCTATTGAAATTCCCCTCTCCGAGGGCTGCGGTGTAATTACTGATAGGGATGTAATTAGCTGAACATGGCTAGATAGTGGAGGTTTTGTGAGGGAGAAAGAGAGACTTTAGAGAGAGAGAGAGAGAGTGTGCACGCAGAGTGAGGTCTCCATTTAATTAGCAGGCCGGCCTATGAGACAGATTGTTAAGAGAGGTCACAATCTAAGAGAAAGAAAAAGAAGAGAAGGTTGATAAGGATTTGGTAGCGAGCAGAAGCACAGGCAGAAAAGGCAGGGGAGCAGGAGGAGAGGAAGGAGGAAAATGGAAAAAAAAGAAAGATAAATAGGCAATGTAAAACCCGACAATGAGGACAAGGTGGAGTACCAATAGATGAAAGAGGGGGAAGGGAAAAAAGACGGTAGAGGGTGATAAATCTTGTAGAGCTATAGCAGTTAGTTGGTTCAAGGCCATGGACGGACAGACTACTATAGTATTCACAGCCCATTTCAAGGGAGGGGACCCAAAGCAGAAGCTTGAGAGAGGCACAATGTAGCTTTAAGTACACAATCAGTAGATGTGTCTCCCCCAGAGAATTTATAATGGATTTGGCTTTCAATTCAGAGGGTTAAATGTATAGCTACTGTACTAACTCATCCCAATGGACAGTTTTAATATATGGCTGAGATCCATTCTGTTCTTGTCCCTGAATCTTGTCTATTCAGGATACTACAGTTCTAAACATTGTTTTGTTCTATTACAAAGAAAAAAGGTTTAACACAGGGAGCGTGGAGCAGTATTCTATCAGGTCTTACTGAGCCAGGGTGCTTTGGCTTCCCTTAGTCCAACAATCCAATGAAAGTAACAATAAAAAGGCTGCATGTTCCATAGACACAAGTTTATGAAAACAAAGTCTCACCACTAACTTTACTTCCTTAGCCTATCTGGCTGTATTCTGCCCAGGCTATCATATGGTATTTTTTCAGGTGTTGGGTGTGCTGAATAGTCTAAGTGTGCTTTCACATCAGGGACCCGGGCCCGGATCCGAGAACACTTGACCCCAAAGTCAAGTTTTGTTTGATTAGTGTGAACGCTCCATACTGTACTCGGGCACGGTTCGACGATCCGTACTCGAGTCCACTTGAAAAGGTGGTCTGGAGTACAGGGCATGTGTACTCGAGTAAGGTTTGCATCAGATGTGAAAGCCAACTGTACCAAAACACAGAAGTGGACTGCTATGTAACGCGAGTAAAGTTAGTAGTAGTTTTGAAAGAGCAGGCTTTTTTCAACGCCGCCAGCCTCTGCAGCATGCACCGATCTCATCCTCTGAACCGCACGGCCATGGGTGATACAGCAGGAAGGCAGGCGAAAGGTTCCTTAAAATATAAACAGTAGTAGGCATTGGGGCTGGGTGATGTTTGTTATTTTATTTAGCAAGTTTTAATGGTCTGCCTCCGAAGAACAAGAGCAGCTCAGCCGCTAAGCGAAAACAGAGAGAGAGACAGCGGTGAGAAACAGTGCAGAGCCGGCATTATTTCACATCTAACTCTGAAATAAGGGTTTATTTTGACCAAACCTGAGTTGGTGATTGTTAGAAAAACTAAAGGCAATGGTGAGTTTTATTTATTTTCTGTTGAATGAAGTGTTTTACGACGCTCCGTCGCTAGAACAGCTGATCTCAACATAAACAAATACACGTGGATGATGACACAAGTATCAATCGTACCTAATATGAAAACGCCCTAACTTATATGACTGTGTGTGGACATTTCTCAGTGTAAACATACCTGACGGTAGAGTGTTTCTGGTCATCCAGGAAAGCCCAGTGGTAGGAAACTGGCAGCGGGGAGCAGTTGGTGATGGAGATTGCGCTACGAGTTCCTGTGCAGTTGACCACACAGCCAAAGTCCAGTGTGGTGGAGGAGAAGTGGAGGTTGGGGAAGTGGACTTCAGCGTGCATCTCCAACTTGTCTTGCTGTGGGTGTCCCTGGTAGTGTATCATCAGGAACTGGAAAAAAATGTCAACAAAGGTAATGTATTTCTCCAAATTAGTTAATATTACTGGTATATATTTTAATGGTGGAAGTAAGAAAACAGATTGTTTTCACTTAATGCCAGTGGTTCCCAATCTTTTTTGTGGCTTGTACAGTGGTGCAGTGGTAGAACCACTTCCTATTCAGATCCTTTACTTCAGTAAAAGTACTAATACCACACTGTATCATGTCATTTCCTTTGTGTTTTTGTAATTTATTTTTGTTTGTTATTGTTATCGCTCGCTCAGTTGTTTAATTATTGTGATCTGTATTGTCTTGAATATGACGTGCTTTTTTGATTGTGCAATAATAATAATAAAAACACAACTAATATCACACTGTAAAAATATTCTACTACAATTAAAAGGCCTGTATTCAAAACCTTACTTAAGTAAAAGCATGTCAGTGTTTTTTTTCTATTATATATGATGTTTTTGGATTAAAGGTCGATAGTTTGGAGCAGGAAAAAGCTGATAGCCGATTAATTAGCTGATATCTTGTTTACTTTTGCAGGAGCCTAGTCGGCTTCTTTTGCATACGGCATTTTTGATAAATCTGTTTTTGTCACTCCCAATTTAAGAGAATATCCTGAAGTGTGATTTGGTGGATTACATCATTGAAAAATGTTCTATTTATTTGCAATGCCTGATATGCTGTTACAGAACGACTGGCCAGGATTACTTCTGTTGCACGTCCTCTTACGTCGTTAAATGCACCCTTGCAAACCATTAATGTTGCATGGTGCATATTCCCCTTAAGTCTGCGATTGCATTTCATGAATAGATGGTTATATGGTTGGATTATTTGGTAAAGAGAACGCCAAATTCATACCATAAGCACTTTAAAGTAACAGTGAATGATTTGTTTTCCTCCCAGTCAGCCTGTCTTGTATCTGGGACAAAGAGCTGATAGTGTTGCGTTATATATTCAAGATAAAACTTTTTTTCTCCCCCTCTACCTTGATTTCATGTAAAACGGTGATGTACGTCCCTGCGTGATTGGTGGCAGCTATGCAGCAATCGACCACTATCAGTGCCCAGTTCCGCTGAAAAAGGATAGTTTGTAAAACGTCCTATTGGCACCGATTAATCTCTATTTTGGATAAATATTTCTGTTGTACGTTGCATTTTACTGCTGTAGATGTTTAAGGTTATGCAAATTTCGACTCCTTTATATACTGCTGGCTAGTTTAATCAACAGAAATGCATCATATTTTATAAAGTCATCATATGTATGTAGCTTCGCTGTCCTGTGAGAACTACGTATGATATATGAGAGAAACAGCCTTTTTTCAGCTTTGTGATGACGTATTTTACAGATAATCCAAGAGGGAGTTTTAAATAGTTTATTTAGTTTAAGAAGTAGGATCATCTTCTCAACCCATAGAGGAGCACTTCATCCTTCAGTTTATCAGAAAAATTTAAAATACCAAATTTCACTGGACAGGAATGGTATGAAAAATTGTAATCTGGAAGGTTACTAAAGCCGTCAGACAAATGTAGAGGAGAAAAAAAGTACAATATTTGATGTGGTAGAGTAGAAGTATAAAACTGCATAAAATGGAAATACTCAAGTCAAGTACAAGTACCTCAAATTTGTACTTAAGTACAGCACTTGAGTAAATGTATTTACGTTCCCCCTTTAAGGAAGCAATGCTACTCATGACCCCTAATCACAGGTTATGGCCCTTGATTGTTTCAGTTGGAGGTGAAAATATTATTTTTTTGAAAGATAAAAGCTAAATTCAAATATATATATAAATTATAACATAATTTAGGGTAACAGATCTTTTTTCTCATCCCTTTAATTATCTAGTGGACCCAATGCAGGTCCTAAAACACTTGTTGGGAACCACTGCCATACATAAAGAAGGTCACAATATGTCCCCCAGATGAAAAAAAAAGGCATCACTGTTACTGTACCTCATCCACGACTCGTGACATCCGATCCTCACAGTAAGATGGATCAAAGCATACCCACAATTCAGCCTGCTTCCCGTCACCTAAAACAATGGACTGGAAAAAGACGTACAGTAGTGAATCCCAAAGCATAAGTTCACAACCCTTTTAAAAACTTTCCCGCAGTTTAATGAAACGTTTTTTGTTGTCCTGCCATGATGGAACCCAGGCAAAATATCAAAATATCCTGCTTCTCTTTAGTTTCATTCAGAAACCTGCCAGGACCTTGAAAAGCATTTTAATGCAGATTCCAGTCCCACATTTAAATCAAATCTCAGAATGGAAGTTAGAGCTGTGATAAAATGAGAACATGGGTATTATGGGAATGTATGAAATTAACTTTTTCTCACGTTAACTGCCGTGCCACTGAGAGCAAGTCATCGAAATGTTAGGTACAAAAACACGCAAATGACAGCCATAAGTGTCAACTGGAAGGGAAGGAACATCTAAGAGCGTATCTGACTCAACACATTTATCGTGATCAATAAATTAAGTGAGGTTGCTACTGATGTGTGTTCACACACGTCTACTACAGACAATGGACAGTAACACAGAATTTCACTGAACTTTAGCACTTCCCGGTTACTCATACCGACTCATCCGCCTTTACTGCCTTGTTGTGTGTACTCACATTCATGCAACTGTGGTGTAGTTTGTTTATAGCCTAACGTTATCTTTTTACTTCTGGCGATTGCCTTCACCCTTCAAAGATCATAGAAGTGGTGTTCATTTGTGAAGATTATCTTGCTGAACAAAACTTTTAAGTATCATAGATGTGTGTTTGCCACAGAGCTTATTTTCTGCAATAATTCAAAACCCAATGAAAAAATCCCATTGGGTTTTTGTCGAGGGAACCAGGGCAATGATAACTTCCTGGTTGGCCTACAAAAATACGTCCTCCCTGGAGTCATCAGCATTCATGTCGACTGTTCATACTCAAAAGGATGTCCACTTTCTCTGGACATCACTTAAAGTGTGAAGAATTTAGCGACATCTAGTGGTGAGGTTGCAGATTGCAACTCCCAAGTGTGTAGGAGAGCTACGGTGACCGAAAAAGACAATAGCCCCATTTAGAGCTGTTGTCAGAGTTGCGTAAGTCATTTGGAGAATAGCAGAGTCAGTGCATAGAGTGTGTGTGTGTAGTGAGTGGTGAAGCAAGAGAGAGAGTGGCGGTGAAAGTGTGTTATCGAAAAAGTGAGCGAGTGGAGCAGAAGTCAGAGTTAGTTTAGCTATATTGAGAATATCAAGTGAATGTCCAGTTGGAAGTTGCAGTTTGTGCAGAAATAAATGCTGCAGCTCCTTTTTTGCCTCTTTTGACCCAACCGGAAAGTTTTGCAGAGCTTTTAGTTGGAGGAGCAGCAGCTCTCTATGGGATTAGCAGGAGATGCAGATGAGGGAAACGGGCCAGAGCACTCGTTAAACTGCGACAGCGGGAAAATGGAAGATGGGGCGAGCTACAACAACAGAGCAATAATTTGACACTGTATTAGCTCTTTTTGTCGGTTTTAAGATCCAAATATCAACAAACGGTGACCCCACTGCCACGGATCAAACACTACATAGGAAACCAATATCAAATTGATTTTGGGTCTTTTAATATATAAAACTAGCAAACAACTTTAATCTATGGAAACCC
Source organism: Sebastiscus tertius (assembly GCA_916701665.1). NCBI lineage: Eukaryota > Metazoa > Chordata > Actinopteri > Perciformes > Sebastidae > Sebastiscus > Sebastiscus tertius. The sequence continues at coordinate 18,647 of CAKAOH010001597.1, forward strand.
ACGGCCCTTTACAGCCTCTCTCACTCTGTCTTATCCAATAGAAGCAAAAAGAACCAACCAATCTTGGGTAAAGTTCCTCCAAGTAAAAAACAACAGATTTCCATCAAGTCCTTAAAATATCCTCCGTTACTTCCTTTCACAAACAACACTGTACTGGTAGACGACAGAAGATTCAAGTCAAGTTTCAATCCAGGGCAAAAGTCTGTGTGCCACTAAAATCAGTTGTTTTCTTCCTCCTGGAACTTGAAATGAAAAACAAATAGACAAATAAAAGGGAGAGATGTGTACCTTAGTGGTAGCTGTGCTAAGAGCTCCCGAGGCCTCACACAGAGAGAACGGCTCTACAAGAGAGAGCTCCATGGACAGAGACAGAGATGACACATTCTCCAAGATCAGCTTCTCATATTGGGGCGTTAGACTCTTTCCTGGGACCTGTAAGATATATACATAATTCATTCAACAATATAAAGACATGTTTGAGGAGCAGCAATCTTAAATGAAAGGCTCCCAGTTTCTTTCTTTTTTATGCTAAATTATTTACAGTCCTGCAACGTCATCCCCAAAAGACATCTAACTTATGATATGCCTACATAACAACTAGATCACATTGTATAGACAAATTTCTGCAAGATACGTTACAGAACTAAATATATATATGGAGAGGTAATCTTTTGACCAACCTTTTCTATGTAGAATTTTAGCTGCTTGGAGGAAATGCTGAGCATAGGAGCCACAAAGTGACAGGTAATATCTACAGACATGAGGAGCTTATTACAGCCATGGCGACCCACAATACCATGGCACACCAGACGCTCTTGCACAAGCTGGGGAAGACAAGAACATATGAATTGCACATATACTACAGCATGCATCTAATCTAATGGATACAAACTGGCTATGCTTATAACATACAGAGTTTCAGTTTATGCATTTTTGGGACTGCAGGCAAAGTGTCTCACCTTGGGGGTGTCACAAGATCCTGTCAGCACCATGTCAACGGAGCAGCCTGCGGAGAGCTCCACACGAGAAGGTCTGAGGCTGAACACCGGCTTCTCCCTACTAGAGGGGAGCAAAGACCCACGGCCCAGAGTATCTTTCTTCCTGGGAGCGGAGATGGGGGGCAGGACGGTTCGGTCAGAAAAGATTTCCCCCCTTCGGGTTTTTGTGGAGGACAGGAAGCCATCAGTCCGCCAGAACATCCGGTGCATTTGCTGGCCGCGGTTGGTCAATTTGAAGTGGTACTGGCATGACCCATGACTTATAGGACATACGGAGGACAGGTGAGACACACTGTCAGTACAATTTCAGTTCTACATCACCATATCAATATTATTAAGTCAAAATTTGACTCATGAGTTTCATTCTACCTGAAGTGTGTGCCTAGGTCAAGGCTGGGGGCAAAAGGCCTGTCACTGACAATTGTGGTGCCAGTGCCTGTGGCAGACAGAGGGACAGTGTGCGTTTGACTGTTCTGGATGGACACTTCCAGCCTGGCCTGGAAGTGGAGCGCGTCCTTCAGGTGTGCCACTACTCTCAGCTCCAGCTGGCTCTCTGGTGGTACTTCCCCCTCACTGGGCTGAACACGCCCAAAGGACCTTCCATGGCTCTGAGGAAACAGAAACACAATCAGATTTTCTGAATACGATGCGCTGAGGAGTTTGCTCCGACAGGATGCCTGCCTTTGCATCTGTAGAGCGGCATAGTAGCAGTTACAGCAGCTAGCTACGTGACTGAAATGTGATGCGTGAAAATATCTCCCTTGTGGGGGCACTTTCCTCTAACGGTGCTGCACACACCATTGAGGCGTATATAATGGATTGACCTGGAAAGATAGATGTGCAGATCATATAGCTGCATAATCACATCAATATTTCGGTGTAGCATCCTGTGATCCTAGAGGTAGAAGTAGAGCAGTGGCTCCCTGTCTGACATAAGTAAGATGAAATATCTCCCAACGGTGATTACGTTAATGGATAGAGTATGAAATGTACGGTTGTATTCACCTTACTCTTTGCCTGAACTCAGGTGCTTCCGCATTGTGACATGTTGTATTTTCTCAATTCCGTTTAGAGCAGAAGTGCCATTATTTTGCTTAGCGTTGCTCATCGCCATGGTTAATACATCCATGGTTATCATCCTTCACTTGCTAAAAAGCTGTTTTTAGCCTTAAAAATGCTGTTATTAAGTTTTTTTCAGGCGAGAAACCATTTAGATTTCCATTATGTGATCAGTTTAACGCAAGCTAGCTGCTAGCTAGCTAGATAGTGGAAAACAGGTGGTTCAGTTTGAGCATTGTTGTGGCCTCTCTCGTGCAGGCCTTTGTCTACCTGGCACCCGGCATCTATCTGGCAGTGAGAGCAGGGCCGGCTCTGGCCCTTTTGGTTCCCTAGGCGAAATTCGATCTGGAGCATTTTTTTATCTGTTCAAAATGTACCTTAAAGGGAGATTAGTCAAATATTTAATACTCTTATCAATATGGGTGTGGGAAAATATGCTTGCTTTATGCAAATGTAGGTATATATTTATTATTGGAAATCAATTAACAACATAAAACAATTACAAATATTGTCCAGGCTTAGTATTATGCTAATATTGCATTTAGCATAACAAATGTGCTCAAATCATAACATGGCAAACTCAAGCCCAACAGGCAACAATAGCTGTCAGTGTGTCAGTGTGCTGACTTGACTATGACTTGATCCAAACTGCATGTGATTATCATAAAGTGGGCATGTCTGTAAAGGGGAGACTCGTGGGTACCCGTAGAACACATTTTCATTCACATATCTTGAGGTCAGAGGTCAAGGGACCCCTTTGAAAATGGCCATACCAGTTTTTCCTCGCCAATATTTAGCCTAAGTTTGGAGCGTTGTTAAACCTTGTTTTGACAAGCTAGTATGACATGGCTGGAACCATGAATTCCTTTTTCTGGTTTCATATGAAGCCAGTATCTTCACCATAGCTTTAAAATTGCAACCTAAATTGCAACCTAAAAATCTCAAGTTGTGTTCAATGCATTAAAGAAGTGAGTGACGTTAAAACGAATTTGCACACAAACACACAAAAGCCTTAACTCATGGATAGTTATACAATGTTATTTATCTCATATCTACACTCTCTTTGATGTGAGCATAAAGAAGGGACTGCTGCAAGACTGCTGCAGCTCTGTGGATTGTTCAATTGCATTTATTTGAATAAAGTCCAATGAAATGAGAAAAACAGATGTAAATCTAATGTTCATCTCCAGTCCTTCAACAAAGCCCTTCATTGTGCTCACTGTGACCAAGCAGTGGATCACAATCAATGCACTATACAACTCTGTTGATGAATGGCTGGAACATAAACTTTTAATTGGGATTTTGAGATGCAGTGAAGCTTGGGCGCTTTCAATGCCGATAGAACAACAACGGTAGATCGTTCATCAATAGAGAAGAATGTCTTTACTCAAATACTGCAATTGACATTTGTGTTGCCTGAAGCAATGACTGTATTAAAAATAATATCGGACAAGTGATATATGAAGCTATAGTTTGATGTTCAAATCAACTTCCCTACAGAAAAGTCCTGCAGACATTTAAAGAAAGATGCCTCACACAAGCAGGCAACACTTGACCAGTGAGGGACTTTAGGAGTCATAGATCACTTTCTCAGCGTTTGTATGATCGAGCCAAGGAGCCGGTGAAAGCGAATTTGTGTGTGGGTCGATACAAGGGTGATCACAGTAAAGGGGTGGGTCGAGTCAGAAGAGGAGAAAGAGCAGGGGGGTTGACTCCCAAGACAGAGGAGCGAAGCGACTGGAATCTCAATAATCACATCAAACCTGCTGCATCCCACAGCTTGATTAGCATTGATTGCTTTTGAATGCAGCACAAGTCAGAAGGGCTTAGAATCCAAATTGGTGCTGTATGCTGTACAGCTATCAAGAGCACATGAACCCGCATAAACCCTGCATTGGTGCTGGTGCTGAAGTGACTACTGCAGCCAATTCTCCTGTCAAACATAATACAGCACAACAAAATCAATATATTGTAACGTGAATCTCGTGTGGCTCATATTTCTGGTTGCCAGCCAAAAAATGACTAAAATAGCATCTGAATCTCAATCCCTTTCAATCAATCCCTTTTTTATGGAGGACAAAACCTCCAAAAATAAAAAATTAAGGAATGAATAATAAATAAATAACTCAATAAATATATGAATTTGTGACAGCCCATGTGAGCTGCCCCACTGGCTAGCTCAAGGCCGCCACTCTGCACTGCACTCATACAGCGATTACAGATGATAACGTTGTTCCAACCGTCAGACGCCTAGCACCCACCCCAGGTTAACACTGTTAGCTCTGTCAACAATTTTTTCCATTTTTTCCACTGTTAGTGCCGTTAGCTGCGAGCCACTGGCTCAGCACCATGTTGAGAGCCCTGCAGAGGCAATAGAAAGGCTCCAAATTTTGCATTTATCCTTCAAAGTTTTTTTTTTTTCTTATCCGCTGCAAGAAACCAAGGACAGAGGGTGGCGTATGCTGAACAGATTGTAAAGCCCCCAGAGGTTAATTTGTGATTTGTGGTGTTGGGCTATACAAATAAAATTGACTTGACTTGACTGTATAAAATAATCAATAAAAGCCTAGGTTGGATTAGGGATGGAGTTAATTTCTCACAGATGGTCACTTAGATGACAAGCAAGTGCGGATACCTTCCACAATATCTTCACAATCACCAGTCATCAGGTCTATTTGTGTGGCTCTCTGCCAGCCTATTGAGCGAGAGATGTAATGCAATTCAAGGAGAATCCGCATCGATTGATGCTTGAGAGTGCAGGGGGAAACTCCTTCCCTCAACACTGCCTCAAAGGAGAGGACAGGGTCACACAATTGAAGGAGTTATTGAGTCATAGCTCCAGTCACAACTTTGTTCCCAGTGGATTCCCGGTGATAAGGAGATGCAAAGCGAGAGAAGGGCTTTCAGAAGGCAAGTGAAACACTGAATATGATGAACTGTAGCTCTCAGGTCGCAGTCAAGTTTAATTTACACTGAGTGAGCATGATAAATAAAAATAAGTGTAACAATATTATTTAATCTTAAAGGGAAAATTCGCCATCATTTGTGCGGATGTGTAATCAGTGTTGATGGTAAATGTAGTCAATTGAAGCAATAAATTCCTCAGTGCTGCTATATTGATTTATTTTAGTTTAATTCATTTTCAGAGTGTTTGCCAGTTTTAGTTTAGTTTCAGTCTTTCAGAAAGGTTTAGTTTTAGTTTTTTATATATTTAGTTTTAGTTTTACAGTAGTTGCATTTTTTGTTAGGGCCAGATATAATGTCTCAGAAGTATGTAGCTACATATACAGTACATACAAAATACATGGAGAACTGTGTAGAATTGGCCATAATGTTTAATCTTCGCTCTACTTTAGTGAAGAAATTGCGGCATAGTGCCATCTCATGGAAGACGAAGTCCATTTGTTTGTTTGTGCGAGAGTTGACGGAAATTCATGCCGTCACCTTTTTTCCGTAATGATATATTATAGCTAAAAAACTAAAACTGAAATGACCTAGGAAGGAGGTTATGTTTTCACCGGCATTGGTTTGTTTGTCCATTAGCAGGATTACTCCAAAAGTATGTGATGGATTTGAATGTTTGAAATTAGAATTTTTTTTCTGCCCACAGCAGCCATGCAACCATATCACTACATGTTGCCAAATTCTACACACCGTCCCTTTAAATTACTATTTTGTACATAAAATGCTACAAACACCAGAAACAGCAAGACAGTCGAAGCCGAGCATCGTTCAATAAGCTTCCCAGATCACCTATTTCATTCATGTCATCCTGAATTGACAAAGTGTCACTATCTGACTGGTTCATGAAGGGAACGCACTCTGAGGAAAATCACTTATTCTCCTGGGGTAGGACCAAAATTGAACTGGCAACTAATTATTTCAAGAACTAACAAAGCATTGAACTTATTAGCTCATTAATTGCATATCAAATTAGACTGAAAATTAATTAGTCACAAGAGCAGGGGAAGACAGACAGAAGGTTTGCACAAGAAATCCAGCCACTGAGCGGGTAGATGGCTCGACAGGTGTTATATCCACTACTAAAATCATTTCTAGATCTGAGGGCATGTAAAGTTACCTTGATCATCTCAATTTTAATGTATATCGTTTATCTATTCTTAGCATGTGCATGTCTGCCCAATAGTGCTAATATGTGTGCTCAGAGGTGTGTCTGTGTTGGTGTGTTTGTACCATGCGAGCAGTGAAGTAGGCTGGAATAGGTGACTCGTTTGACAGCTGCAGGGCTCTAGTAATGTCCGTCAGAACCGGGATTGTGCCAAAGTCCAGCTGTTTGCTCTGAATGTGAACTATTGGTCCCTGCCCAATACATGACAAGCCCACCTCCTGGAACAGAACAGAACAGAACAAAACAAAGGCGGATTTTACTGAGTAATTTAGAGAAAGACACTTTGTCTGTATTCAGATAAAGATCTTAAAATACACCCGCATGCACATGTATTCAACCGGTAACAGCACAGATATTCACACTCCGAAGCACACACACACACACACACACACACACAGACACACACACACAGATTTCCACTGACCAGGGGTGGCTGGATGCTTCCGAACACAGCAATGCGTAGAATGCATTGCTGCCTTCCAACGGCCTTAGCCAGCAGAAACATAGGAAGCTCTTCTGAACTGTGAGGAAGAATCAATCCTCTGGGTTTTGAACTGCCAAAAAGCAGTGGCGGGCTCTCCTCATATTCCTGAAATAGACAGAAATTACTTTTTTTAACGAAAGCATACAGACCCAACATCTATTGTACATATAGATTTGCGACAAAAAGATAGATGGTCTTGGAAGTCATTTATTTTCCCCTCTCCTTGTCACGGCAAGAGTAGACAGTTGGCAGACAGTGACTTCAATATTGGCCATATGTACCTGTACTTTGCAGTTTTATGGAACTATTAAAGCTGTGGTAGGCAGGTTGGAGAAAATATGATTTTAAAAAGTTATTTTCATAAAACGGTCTCTATATCCTGACAGTAGTGCATAAGACAGGTAATCTGAAAAAAATCATGTGCCTCTGTGTCCTCCGGTGCCCTTCGGTGCTCCTAATGGCACACAGACCAGAGGAAAACAACCAATCAGAGCCGAGCTGGAGCCTTGCCAGAGAGTTTGTTAGAAAGTTTGTGACCCGGCCGCCATGTTGAGATCAGTTGAGGAAACACCAAGCACCACCCCACCAGTACACTACAAGATGTTTCTGAAAACATTTTACGCAAGAAATAGGCATTACAGTAACAGAATATTAATTCATATTTGATCAGCACTCCCTAGTTTGACTGTTTGATTGGAGTTCGCAAGTAATTTACTGTTGAATGAACAGCCAATAGGAACGCTCTCTCTCTCTGAAATGACCTGTGACTTGCCAAAGTCTCCCGTCATGGGCTAGATTTTCTAAAGCCTTAAAACAGAGCCATGAGGAGGTGCAGAAGTCTAGTCTTTCTCTCAGAACACTTGATTTACAATATGCTGAAAGGTCGTTATGGATTTTTTACCCAATGATGCCAAAAACATTCTGCCTACTGCCGCTTTAAATCAGCTTTAAGTCAGGACTTTATTATTTTGACTCTAAATATAATCTTAATTCTATTTTGCCTCAAAAATGATTAGAAAGTCTTAATAATGTTCAGTGATAATGACGTTTAATTGCATTTATTAAAGCAATAGTTCAACATTTTGGGAAATACCTGTATTTGCTTTTTTTCAGAGTCAGATGAGAAGATCGATACCATTCTCATGTCTAACAGTGGTATCAATATTCTCATCTAACTCTTGTTAAGAAAGCAAATACCGGTAAGTGTATTTCCCAAAATGTTGGGCTATTCCTTTAAGGTGATATTTTTTACCACCTGTCATGTCGCCCACCTCTACCACATAACTGTTGCTGCATTGAGCTGGAAGTGAGCCAATGTCTTAAATATGGATATGTCGACCCTGACAGATTTTGTGCTTGTTCATTTCACTATTCTATGAGTACCCTGGCATGTATAATATAAACACACAAGTAAATAATTTACTGCAATAATCTACTCAACCTGGTCGAGCATGCCGTAGCAGGCAGGCAGAGGGCTGGTGTTGGTCAGCCGCACATTGTGTTCATAGGGGTGATCGAGGAAACACCTTTGAAAATCCAACACTGGAGTCTCCACCACAATATCAGGAACAACACAACTATTAACAAAGAGAAATACACAGAGAGAGGAGAAGAGAAGAAAAGATCTACAGTAAATGCATTATTGAAGGAAGAGGTGTTCAATCGCTTCACAAGAAAAAACAGGCCTGTTCATCGCATCTCAGAGTAGGGCAATCTTGTATTGGGAAATACTTCAGAGATATCTCTGAAGTAATTGCATTACACCATGCCAAAACTGCGGTCTATTAATTAGAACTGATTCATAAATTTACAATGACGGTAATTGCCGTGAGGAAGTCAGATTAGCATTGCCCTATTCTGAGTGATGGTGCAGGTGACATTCGAATGTATTATTATGCAAATTAGGCTCTGAATATTTAACACATACTCCACTGATTTGTCGACACCTGTATAGAGGTTCAATGGAACACATTTACAGCTTGTCAAAGCATCAGCGAAGCCAGAAGCACAGCAGAGGTTACTGCCAGAAAAGGCACTCAAGGCACTTTACTTTAAGAGAAAGGGTTTTAGGAGAGTTAAAAGTAAGATCAACCTCTGCTGTTTTATGGCATGGCAACACGCTCACACCAATTTTAGAAGAAGAGATGATATTCCATCTTACTTGGACAGATGGATGGTGATTATTTTTTTATGAAGTTTATTTTCAAAATGAAAAAGATCAGACAGAGTTATGGCAGAAGAGAAAAAAATAACTGACCCAATAATCTGTTGGGCCTTAATGTACAAAGTCAAACTTAAAGGTGCTATATGTAACAATTTAGCTAGAGTTGGCAACAAGGTGCTTGTTTTTTCGGTTAGATCATTTTGAAAATCTAGTGTACTCTTGTTAGTTTCTCAAGATTACCTTTAATCGCTTTGTATTGCCGATATGTGAACAGATTGTAACGTAACTTAAAAAACGGAGACCTTCTCCGACTTTCTCAGTTCCCTATAACAGCTATTGATACTATAATATATATTATACTATACTATAATTAATAGTATAATGATACTTATGTATTTTGACAAACAGTGGTGATTTTAGCTAACAATAAATGATGCAACGGTATAAAGCAAATGTGTATAACTAAAGACTGCTTTCCACTAGCTAAAAGCGATGCAAGGCAAGGGCGGCCAACTAGCTAACTGTAACAAAAGCTAAGCTATGGTTAGCCAGCTAGCTATAGCTTAGCTAAGCAGCATGGATCTGCCGCTGGTTGCTACGTAACATTAGCTGATAAAGCGATTTGCAAACGGCAAGCTAGTTAGTATCATGGAGCCAATGGTCCAGATAAAATATAGGAACACTACAAATAGTAACATTAATCTAAATATATGATATATGATTGTAATGTAATGTCACGTCACTGTTTTGGCTGATGGCGAGCACACGCGCGAGCAACACAATGCTGATTGCAGTTCACTCGACGACCACCGGTGTCATTAATAACCAGGATTTTGTGAAAGTTACATAGAACCTTTAACTGTAAGTATTTTGCGGCAACTTGCGAGACACCACATGACTAACTTAAACTGATGTATAAGTATGTTTGCGTATGTGTGCACATCAAAGAGTGTGTGTACGTTCACGTGTGTAAATGTGTCTGACCTGGCACTGATAGGCAGAATCATGATCTCCTCCCCGACACCCTCAACATCCACCACCAGCGGCAGCCTGTATCTCGTGACTGTGTTGGAGCAGAGCGTCACCTGTATATTTTATACACACATACAGTATGAGAACACAAAAGGTTCAGTGAGCATTACTCACATCAACACCTGTGAACACAATTTCGGTTGGTAAGTTTTAGTTTGTTGCCATAGTTTTTTTGATTAATGCATCACAGGATAACTTAATCCTCTCAAGTCCTCTCAAGGAAGTAAGTTTAATGACAACCAGTGTTTCATTCTGAAAAACAAGCAAGTAGAACTTGCAATCCAAATTTTACATATAAATGGAGTCTGACTCCCAGCTCTAGCTACATATTTAACGCAGAGACTAACAGAAGCAGTCCAGTCTAACAGAAACAGAAAGCGAATAAGCATATTTTCCAAAAATGTTGATTTTCCTTAAGTATGAAGGACGGAACCTGCCAAAGTCATGTGTCATTAAATATAGCAAAAATAATGTAAAAAATAAATGTAGCTATTAATTAATTGATGAAATGTGACATAAATTGATATTTCTGTTAATTTCTGTTTGCTACTTTATGTATTTATATAGCTATTAATTGCCTTATTTATTTACTCTTCTGTTTAATTTTTTTTATTTATGTATTTATTTTTATTAAATGTTAAATGTATTTATTTATTTTTGCATGTATTTATTTATTTATTTGTTTCAAATATGTATATTTATTTACGCATTTATTTATTATTTATGTATGCACAATTTTCTCTTTGCACACAACCCTTATTTATTTCCCCAAACTTATTTATTTCTGTATTCTTTTTCTTTTTATTTCTTTTAACATTTCTTTATGCATTTTTGCCTCATTATGCAAATCATCACTTCAGAGCAGACTCTTCCTACAAAGTAAAGTTTACACCTTCATTCAAGGTAAGTTTTGCTTCAACAATATATTCTTTGTAAAATACAGTATAGGTTAAGTATGACCTACTAGATTT
>CAKAOH010001597.1:29503-65778 GCA_916701665.1 Sebastiscus tertius
TATCCTTGGGGATGCGTTGATTATATCTTTTGCAGCTACACTTCATGATTTAGGCTGAAAATATGGGCATATTTTTTTATAAAGACCTGTAATATCCTGCTAGGATAGCAAAATTAATTTGAAAATCAATAATTTAAATGGGTTTCCCAATTATTCTTTTTAAATTTACTGTACCTTAATGGTGACATCTGACAAGGCACGCACAGAGCCTGCAGCAGGTGTGATGGTGAACTCCACAGGCCGTGCATGAAGTTCTCTAGCAGTACTGCCTTCCCAATTATTCCTGGACACCTCAGATGCCTGTTTGGCACTAGTAACACTGGGAGACCCCAACCCGTCTCCCAGGACTCGCAGGGCAAAGGTCATAGGCACCAAGGAGGTGTTTAAGAGTGTACAAGTCAATGTTACTGGGAAACCTGCACAGAGAGATAGATGACAAAGATGGAACAAAGGGAACATAAAGAGGAGGCTGAAGTGCAGGACATTTTTTTCTGAATGGTATGATTCAAATAATTATTAGACATGTGTATAAAACAAACATTTCTTTAACAAGAGATGAATGCATATGAACTTGTCAAAATTACAATCCAAACACACGTCAAATTGCATTGAAGTCTATGGGATCTTTGGTTTTCTTTCCCCCAAAAGGGGGCGCGGCCTTGACTTTTTGCGAAGTACCCGTATGTGCAGGTCCGATGTATGTAGAAACTTAAAAATTAAAGAAAAATGTTGTAACTCACCAAAGGCTACATCTCCAAAATTGAGCTCTGAAACGTCAAAGTGGAATGTGGGACCAATGACACAACCCCTGAAAAAAAGAAGATAAAAACATGAGCCGTGAGAAACATTGGTATTCTTATTAGTAACACTGGCACCACTTTTAAAGTTGAGTTTTTATGTTTGCTTGGATAAATCTGAATGTTCCGTTACAATCGGAGTTACTACACTCGCTAACTTCACCTGAAGGTCACCGTAAGTGGTTGCGGCTGTCCTGTGACAGTTAACAGCAAGTCCTCAGAGAAAGCTCCCAAGATTCGACTGTGGAAGGTGACTTCCACAATCTGGCAGGCCCCAGAGGGAACAACACCTTCTTTAGGACTGAAGGAGAAACAGCGGCCGAAAGCGGTGTCAGGGCTTGACAGCCTGAAAGGGGCATCAATCAGTCCTCGGTTGTACACCTGCACCTGGACAAACAGAAGGATCCACTGATTCAACACTCAAGTCATGTCTTCAATAATCAAGTAATATGCATGTGCTGCATTTACGTTTTATGACACCACTTGAATTCAGCTTTAATAGAAAAACAACAATGCAAATAGTGCTCTGGGAGCCTAATTATATTTTGCAGGAAACATTTTATGACTTTATTATAGCACTAAAAAGAGAGAAGTGTATAGTGTACATTTTTAGCCATTTAGTCAGACCAGTGGCTCCCAACCTGGGGTCCGGGCCCCACCTAGGGAGGCACCATAGATCACAGCCAGGATTTGCCAGGTTGTCAAAATTAGATTTGGACATTTATAACTAAAATCATAATAACACACTTACTGGATAATTTATACAACAGTCTGTGTATAAAGCTATTTAAAAATATCTATTTTTAGTTATCTTAGTGGGCCACATTCTGTTTAAACCCAGTATTTCTGCACAGTTGCAGATAAAGATCAGGTTACACTAATATTATTAATATTATATTATTTGTAAAATTAGATTCCAGTGGTGGCTGCATAGGATTATTTCCGACTCGTGTGATCCAAACATTTCCAGTAACTCCTTTTTCATCGAAATATTCTGATTCAATCCATATTTGTTGGCATTTAGCCTTTCAAAACAACATTTTCACTGTGGCCAAAAACCTATTTGCTCTCCCGCTTGCCACACAATGGGAAGCGTGCACCTGTATTAACGAGGCGGTCTAGCAGTAACACATTAAATTACATTAATTTAACCATAATAACAAAAAACTATTCCAGCTCAAATACTATTATAGTAAATTAATGAAGTTGTTAAAAAATATATATATTATGTATCTGCATTCGCTTGGCAAATCTGTCAAGACGTCATCACTTTATTTATGTTATCGAAACTGACGAGTTCTACTCACTAAAGAAAGAGGATTTAATAAAAAAAAAGACTAACTCATTTAGTACACTGAATCACTGTATTCAAATTGAGGATTTTGTTTATTAATTTTATTTATTGTCAGCTTATTGAGTTCTTCTAACTTGAGTTTAACAGCCTAAAATAAATGAAAAGACTTACTTTAAAGGGTAAGGAGAGTATGCCACACACAAGCTGTTACTACATTCACATCCACAGCTTTAGTAATAAACGGTATACATCAAGCTCATCACATTAATAGCATGTCGTAACTGATCATCTTCTGAAGGGACACAACACTGTTCACTTTTATGGAGAAATAAATGAATAAATAAATAAATGACTCAAGAAATAAATATATCATTAAATGTAGTAAAAAGATAATATAAAAAATTAAGGTAGACAATAATTAATTGATAAAATGTGACATAAACTGATATTTCTGTTTTAATTTGCTTCTTTATTTATTTATCTTTGCATTAATTGCCTTATTTGTGTACTCTTCTGTTTAATTTGCTTTTTTAATCATTATTTATGTATTTATTTTTATTATTTATTCATTTATTTTTTGCATTTATTTTTTATGTTTTTATTTATTTTGTATTTATTTCGTTCTGTTCTACATACACTTTGGCTTAACCTTTCTTACTTTATACCAGTCTTTGTCACCAATGAAAACGTTTTTCATGTCCATCAGGTCATAGTCGAGCTGGAGATGAGGTCCCATGCCTTCAGCCTTTATTGTGAGAGGCAACCGAGCTTCACGGCCTAAGTGCAGACACAGACAGGGAAAGATTCACAACAAAGTTAAAAATTTTATGCAGGGGAATGGGAAAAGTTGAATTTATGTTTCCAGTTTAAAGAACTGAATCAAAAGTTAACCTAATACAAAATGTCTAAATACTTGCTAAACATTCACTTTACTGTAGCTTCTTTCTACTTCTCTCTCTCTGTGAACTTATTAAAGGACATAAAAGTTCTATGCTGCAGTTTTGCTGAATAAGCTTCTGAAGCTTCTTGCAAAGTGAAGAATCAGGGTACGGTAGTCTCCAGTCCGGCTGTCATTGACCTATACTGGTCAGGTCGTCACCTGCCTCAGAAAACATGGAAATTAATGTAAATCTGGCCTCCGGCTCAGAAGACACACGTGACGGCCACATGCAAATTTCCTAACAACCTTTTACTACCACTGGGATGAGATGAATATATTGGGGCCTCATGACTGCATTGTCTCATATGCAAATGAGATCAAGTAGCAATAAGTCATCCAGTGAGTGGTTAAAGCATTTAGGTGTATTTAGGCTTTCATTTGTGGTGCTTCAACCAAGTTTGACTGTGGATGCCACACTGAAGGAGAAGGGAAAATAAAAAGAGGCATACTGTAGTTGAGAGGAGCAGTTGTTGTCTGACAATAACCAAACAGACAGACACGGTTTGCTACCCAGACTTGTCTGTCTGACCTTTGTCTGCACCAACCCACTGAGGGAAGGAGAATCTTTTATGAGAAAGCCAAAGCTATTGATTTTCAGCAGGAGTGGACAGTCTGCTTAAAGTCGTTAAAACAATCAATTCCGAGGTGTTGAAAAGCAAACAAAAGAGGGTTTTTAGTTCAAGAAACAAGCCAAGTTTGTGTCAAGTGTTGCCATAACATAACTGCAATTTGATCCCAATTTCCACCCTTACCTAAACTCAACACAAAATGCATCCTCATTTTACCTTGAAAAGATAACTTTGTAAACTCACCATTTGTTTATACAATGTTTGAGACCTCTGGCCGCATTCAGGCATACTATCTCATATACTGTATCTAGATCCTGTTAAGATGGAGTGTTTTTTACATATTGCAGTAAAATGGATCTTAAATGACCTTGATTCCTTACTCATATTTGATGCTGCACCCGATTAGACTGTTGTCAGGATATTAAATAGGTGTTATCGGTCGCTATAAGCACTATCCATATGGGTCTTTCGGGGTTTACCACGCCTACCGCGTTGTAAAACTGAAAGCGAAACTTAAAAGCAACATGTTCTAACGTGTTGGAAAACTGATTGAAATGTTACGTTTTGAACACCAACAAAAAGGCTTCTTTAGGTTTAGGCAACATAACCACTTAGTTAAGGTTTGAGAAAAACCTCATTTTTTGGCTTAAAATAACCAAGTTTCAAAATGAAAGTGAAACTTAAGGCCTGTTAACACAAAGACAACTACATGTTGTTGGTTTCACACGGGATGCTTGCCCCGGTCTCTTAGGTGACAACCCTATGTTTTATGTCCCTACCTCCACCCCATATGGAGTTACAGGCAGTCTATATTACAGCGCCTGACTTACACTTCTGCTCCTGTCATAATTACTGCAGCGGCTAGAGGTCGCTGTCTTCTTCTTTTACTCCTTATTATACTAATAGGTGTAGTAGAGCCCTATTGACCCACATCTGTGGTGGTTATAGCGACTGATAATGATAATGCCCATTTAATAGCATGACAACAGGCTAATCGGCTGGATTTTATGTGTTTGAGACTGTAACCTTAAATAAAACGTAAAAAAAAAATAAAAAAGTTTTGGAACTATTTGGTACTTGACCTAGGGTATGGTCTTCAAAATGTTGTCTAAGTTGTTGTTGTTGTCTAAGAGGCAAATCAGTTGTATCAAAAATGCTTTTTGAACGTCTCTTGGACAACTGGATGAGGGTTTTGGAGTTTTGGATGAGGGGATTCTGAATAGGTGTGACAATGGGGCTTGAATTTCACTTCAATGACATACTAAAAGAAACCAGTGCAAATAGAAACATTATTTATACCAGCATGTCCGTACAATATATAGCGGAAATGGGATTCCATGTCATGTTCTGTTCTCACAAGGTTGTTTATGTAGCTAGTGTAGCCAGTGGTGCCTTTGCCCTTCCCCTAGAGACTTAAATCCTGTTCCCAGACGTATTTTTAGTTATTAGCGTAGTTGTAAAAGTCAATGGCATTTTAAATGAGGTTTTTTTATTTCCGAAACAGAACCCAGAACTTCCGGTTTCACTTCAACTATTCTCTATAACAAGTCTACAGCTATGCTAGCAGCTCTCTGAGGCTGTAGTTAGGCATATCAGTGCTTTAAGCTAAATACTAACATTAGCATGCTAACATGCTCACAGTGACAATGCTAAAATGGTGATGTTTAGCAGTTATAATGTTAACCATGTCCACCAATTTTAGCGTGTTAGCATATTAACATTTGCTAATTAGCACTAAACACAAAGTACAGCTGAGGCTAAGCTCATTAGTCTTGCAGGTGTTTGGCCATAAACCAAAATACTGGACACATATTAAGTTTGACCTAATGATGCTGCTGGATAAAAAGTAAAGGAATCAGTCATGAATCAAAAATTATTATAATTATTAATTATAAATTATTGTTATTACAATTCATCCTGAGAGGAACATGAGTGTTTGTATCATATGTCATGGCAATCAATCCAATAAATGTCGAGACATTTCCCTTAACCCCAATCCATCTAAAAGTTGTTGAGATCCGGACCAAAGTGGTGGACCGAGCGACTGTCATTGTCCACCCTGGCACCATGGCGCTAGCATGGCTAAACATTTGACATTGTTGTTGTTGTCTTGTTGTTGGTTGTTACTGTATTGTAAAAATACATGCAATACCGTGCTTTGCTATGTGAAACTTAAGTGAGTGTTGTATGTTCTAGCTAGACACTGACCTGTGACATCACAATATATGGTTTGTTGGTACAGTTTGGCCTCCTCGGGCTTGAAGACAACGTTGAACTGTGCTGGGATGTTGGGCCATATTTCACCCTCCTGAGCCATGTAAAGACGAGAAGAAGAACAATTGGTCATTTGAATTAAAGGATATAAAGCAGACATGCACACACTGTAAATGCATACTCTCTCACACATAAAAACGATTGATTTGAGGACCATTCACAGTTTATGTTAGTCGGTGTATGGCAGTCGGTAGTGTGGATGGACAAGAGGAGAAGTTTTTTGCATTCATCTCAGTTGGAAAACAAAGTGGAAGTTGACTGGTTATTTCATCCGCAGCAACTCCAAACACACGCACTAACTGTCTTTGACATCTACTTATACCTTTGTGTTTATGCATGTGTACACTGCTGACCATTTCTCTCAAACGCCCTCTCAAAGTTTGTGTTGTAACTGGCCTAAAGACTGTTTATGCTCTCTCCCCTGCACTCTCTCTCGCTCTCTCCTTCTGTTTTCCGTCCGTCTCCTCTCTCCATCTGCCCAGGGAACCTGGCTGAGTTAAGCGTAGGAGACACTGGCAGAAAAGGGGGATGGTTGTGTCAGAACAGGTCAGGCTACCTGAAGGTCCCTGGGCAGAAAGGGCCCAGTCCGTGACCCTCCCTTTACAGAGGAGTCAGATTAGATTTACATTCGAACAGCAGAGCCGAAACATTACTCTTCGTGACAAATCTAATCTCAGATCTAATTGTTTGGTTGTTACTGTACCGTAAAGATACTTGCAATACTGTGCTTTGCTATGTGAAACCTAAACATTTCCAACAGATTCTCATTTTGGTCATTACAGCCACAAAGCAGCATACAGAAGGTGGTATAGCATGTAACTGGAAGTGTCCTACAACGTAAGGACCTTGTTTCAAACATCCAACCTGCTCAAGTGCCCTTGGACAAGCTACTGAAACCCTACCGGCTCAGAGAAGGCTGTATAGAGGTATGTTAACCCGCTTTGCATTAATAAAAGTATTAGATTATTCAGACCAGGGCTGTCAAAGTTAATGTGATAATGCGTTAATGCAAATTTGTTTTAACGGCACTAATTCCTTTAATGCATTAACACAATCTATCTTTTGGATGTTGTAGCGGCCTCAGTTTTTTTCTATCATATGAAACTTAAAAAACCAAAGGAATCCATTGGAACCAACCATGTCATACTATCTTGTCGCGAAGGAGGCTAAATAATGCTCCAAACTTGGCATGGCCGTTTTCAAAGGGGTTCTTTGACCTCTGACCTCCAGATATGTGAATGAAAATGGGTTCTATGGGTACCCACGAGTCTGCCCACTTTATGATAATCACATGCAGTTTGGGGCAAGTCATAGTCAAGTCAGCACACTGACACACTGACAGCTGTTGTTGCCTGTTGGGCTGCAGTTTGCCATGTTATGATTTGAGCATATTTTTTATGCTAAATGCAGTAATTTTGAGGGTTTCTGGACAATATTTATCATTGTTTTGTGTTGTTAATTGCTTTCTAATAATAAATATGTACTTATATTTGCATAAAGTAAGCATATTTGCCCACGCCCATGTTGATAAGAGTATTAAATACTTGACAAATCTCATTTTAAGGCAAATTTTGAACGGATAAACTATTGACAATCATGCGATTAAATATTTTAATCAATTGAAAGCCCTAATTCAGACACATCATGAGAAGTTGGTATTTGTATGTATTACATTCTTAACAAGGCTGTAAATTCATGGGTAAGGTGTCGACCATTAGTCGACGAGCGATACTGGGCAAGAGGGATATGGAGAGGCGAGAAAACACAGACACACATAAACACACCGCTGGTTCCACAGTAATGCAGCTGTGTGAGGGGGCCAGACGGTGGTCCTTCACAGCCTGGCTTCTGCGTTCCTGCAGGGCTCTGGACAGCAGTGGGAGGCGATGGATCGCTGTGGGGTCAGACTCACACTGATCATGCCACCGTTCCCTCTCCCCCTCCTCCTCCTCCTTCTGTTGGAGCACTGAACTCTCCCTGGAGAAATGGAGAAAGGGAGGGAAGGTGAAAGGCAAAAAAACAAAGAGAAACGAGGAGGGTCAGAGAGAAAAAGAGGCAGAGAGAAGAACAAAGGTAGAAAGAAAGTGATGGACACTTGAACTATTTCTGGCAACACATGCTGTTGTAAAGAAAAAAAAACACAGCAGGTACTTTTGCTTGCTACATGTACACAGTGAGACGGAGAGGGGCAGTTTATACAGCCCACACTTCACCTCATCAAAAGCACAGTCTTTTATTGTCTGTGTTAAATCATTTGCGTGCATACCTACCTCAAAAAGCTCAAGGCCTCCTCTTGCAGGCTGGGCCATGTCGTCCAACAGTACTTCAGAGGGATCTCACTCCTGTAGGTGAGGGATACTGTGTGTACATTGGCCAGGGAGATGTAAGTCTTCTTTAACAAAACAGAGTCAGGCTCAAGACGGATGTCCAGTTCCTCACAAGCCCCATGCAAGCTGATGTACACATCTTCACCTGGGCAGAAGGCATGAAAAAACAGCATACATATGTAGAAGTGCACACACAAACATCCATACACAGACTATACCAATGGTTTTAGACTTAGACTTCTGGATATGAGCTGTTAATTGTTCCCTAAAGTGGGTCACATGAGTTAGAAGATGAAGGCAATGACGCATGACTTTAACAGCTGATTATATTCTGTATCCAGTTCAAACGAATCTCCTGAATGAGTGAGGAGACGCTGTTTTACTCGTATATTATTATTATAAGCCCTCATTTATTTCAACATTTACATTTAGTTATTTATAGAACTGAATCACAGAAAACATCTGAGATATTGGCAGCAATTCAGAAGTCTTAAACCATGCTAGCAAAACTGCTAGCTTCACAACAACATGTAACAAGACTAGGTCGAAACCATAGATACAAGACAGTGTATATTATATCTGTGGTTGAAACATAGTATATGGCTGGACAATGTGCTAAATTGTAGCCAAATTGTTACAGAGATAGTGATAGAGTGGTAGTCTATAATGTGAATTCCTGGATATTAAATGTTAATCTTCAATTTTCTGTAGTGGTCCCAGTACCATAATATTTGTTCTTAAAGGTGCATTGTGTAAGATCTGGCCACATGCTCCAAACAAATAGGGGGCAGCATAGAAATATAATTTTTCTATTCTATTTCTATGCTTCATGTATCAACAAAAAGACTCCAGACTGATAGGTTGCGTCCGAAACTCCATACTAAAATGATATTTAGTACGCTAAAACAGTGTGTGAGATAATTTAGTTTGTCCGAAACCTTATTACGAAACCAATAGTACGCAAATTGCATTCTATTTCCAACGCTGGATACTACGGCAGCATAAATTTCCCACAATGCAATGGGGTAGTGATGAAAAAGTTCATAATGGACGTTGACGGACAGCTCTGTAACATCATTTACGCTTCAATTTAAATGTAAGTATAAGATTTCACTTTGCTAGACATAATATATAATTTTGAATTAGTACAGACTTTGATTCTCACAAATCGTCGTTTTGGTCACATGAGGTTGGCACGGGTTACCATGGTTACACGTCTCCAACAGGCAAGGAAGCTCTCAGAAAGTGACGACGTAAATTACTGCTGTGTGTCCTAAAAGATACAAACTACTGTTTATTCGCACAAAAGTATGTACACTTATTGGATATGTAGTGCATAGAATGCGATTTCGAATAAAGCTATACATTTTCCAGCCGAGCACAGTTCCATTGTATTCACTCAAATAAAAATTCTAAATTAAATCTTAGTCAAACAATATTATTTTAAAAAAAAAATAATAAAAAAAAAGCAGGGGCAATTAAGCAGGCCACCTCGACAACATATAAAGAAATAAAAAGACAACAACAACAACAACAAAAAAGATTTCAGAAATGAAATCTTAGAAAGGATAGCCACTTTAAAATCAGTGAGACATAACAATAAACAATAGGCAATACAACACTCAAATGGAACATAAATATACTACTGAACAGTAAAGTTGGGAATATTTATTGCATTAATTAAAGCCCCTAAAGTGTAGTTGCACGAGGTAGAGACAGTTACACACCGATATACTGCACATACAGTATTCAACGCAGAAAACAATTCTACCCACTGAGCAGCCACTGCTGCTCCTCTGGGAGTCTCAGGCCTAATGTGGGCAGCAGATAGAGGAGAAACTCACAGTGCAGTCAAGGACACACTGCAAAGTCTAGCTTTGAAAGACTGGATCTGGATCAAATGGAGCCTCGCAGAGAGATTAAAATGGTTCTCAAAATATCCTGGAAAACTGGCATCCAAAACAACATACTTTATTATGCTGCCAAAGCCTTTCTGAGTTCCAGTGAAGGGAAATACATCAGGTTGAAATAAATATGAAATGTTTAAATCATAATGTAGATGTAGACTTAAGGTAAATATGATTTCCCACAATACAACAATTTCAAAGTATGATTCTCTGGAGTAAAAGTTTCAAAACCACAAGAGACAAAGTCCTTAATGGTTAATAGGACATCTAATGAGTCTCTGTAGTGGTACCAAGGCCACCATCACAGTGTGCATACTTCCAACAGTGAGAGAAAGAGCAACAATAAGCAGCAACAAAACGAAGATGCAAAACAAGATTTTGCATAAAACCACCAAGAACAAGGGCTTATGTAAATGTAGGGAGAGTTTGTTTACATATAAATCAAAAGGAATGGAGCTTTTAGTCTGTAGAAACACACAGCTTATTATGAGATTATTTATATTTGTATACCTGCAGAGGTTACAATTTTCAAATAAGGACTAATTTCCAGTTAGTCCCACTCAACATACACAGGGAACTCTTTCGCATTTTGGATACAATATAAGGGGATGTCTGAATTCTGAATTCTCTGAACACTACAGGGTTCTCCTCTCCATGTTTCTGTGATTCATAATTTCTTTGATATTACATTTCCCTAGTGTAAATGAAAACACAGATACATTGGTCAATCAAATTACTAGAAATGAAAGCTGAGATCAAACGTACATGGAGGATTTTCTCTTTTGCAAACTGTGCAATTCAACGAGTCCAATGGGTATTTCACTTAATTGTTGTGCTTTCCAAAGCTCGTCTCTAGCCAAAACAGCCATGGAGGTTTGCCATTAATTACTTTATAAAATTGAACGGAGTGAACGAAATGAATTACAAGTTCTCTGGAATGCAGGTTTATTCAACTGACTTGAGAGGATTGATGGTTGCTGTGCAGGACGCTGAGTAAAATCCTGCTCTTGGCGGACGATTAGAAACATGACTCTGGTTTGACAGCGCAAAAAATGTTGAGATCTGAAATTGCACCT
Organism: Sebastiscus tertius; assembly: GCA_916701665.1. Taxonomy (NCBI): domain Eukaryota; kingdom Metazoa; phylum Chordata; class Actinopteri; order Perciformes; family Sebastidae; genus Sebastiscus; species Sebastiscus tertius. Next base: position 40,688 of record CAKAOH010001597.1, read on the forward strand.
CTGCACTTCCACTGATGTGAGTCAAACAATGTTTAAATAAACAAGGACACAGTGTCATTGATGCAAAGCACCAAAAATGGGGCACAGCATATATCATCCAGTTGCAAAGATGCAGTGCCAGCAGGTTCAAGTCCGCAGTTCTGGACCTGCTGTTCAAACCTGCGGCATGGAAACCAACAGCAGGTTGTTCTTCGAATGCATAAACATCAATGTGTGCCATGTACAGGCAATAAGCTTCTGAAATGTAATCAATAAGTGTTGCATATTTTTATTTTGCTAAATGCAGTACCTGTGAGGGTTTCTGGACAATATTTGTTATTATTTTGTGTTGTTAATTGATTTTCAATAATAAATATATACATACATTTGCATATATATTTGCCCACTCCCATATTGAAAAGTGTAAGTTGACAAATCTCCCTTTAAGGTACATTTTGAAGAGATACAAAAATGTGCAATTGATTTGCAATTAATCGCGATTAACTATGGATAATCATTCGATTAATCGGGACACATGTTCTGGTGATGGGAGGAAACTGGAGAACCTGAAGGGAACCCCCGTAAACACAGGCAAACTCCACTCCACGGCCCTGCCCAAACCGGGGATCTAACCCTGGATAACACTTATTGCCTGCCTACAACTATTATACATGCTAGAAATGTACTTTTTTTGCCTGTACCTTTGCATCATCAACATGTCTACATTTGCAGGTCTGAACTACTGCTGCTATTCCCTTCCTTTCCTATAGGTGGCTCTTCTGGTGAGAAAACTGCATCTACTAATTCTAAATGTGTGAGTGATTTACAACCCCAAAGAAACAGCAAGAATAATCCAATCCATCCTTGTTTGTGTCAGGCTAACAACCTGCTAATAAGGGGTAAACCTGACATAATCCAAATTGGAGTGCTCCACATATATACTAACAAATGTATTATTTGTTTTCTTCATTCAGCCTTTACTTAATGAGGACAGTCCATCTGAAATCAAGGATCTTTTTTTCTCACGACTCAAGTAATTCAATGATGGCACTCCAAGAACCTACACACCATCAAACAAAAATCAAGAGACTCAATTACGAATCAACCAAAGTTCTGACTGTTTCCAGGAGATATATTTTCCCCAATAATAAGCAATTTTGTTGAATTTTTTTAAGATAAGCCATCCCACTAGGTTTCAAGTCCTGCTCAATGCAGTCTGCATAGGAGAGCTTTTAATCCATCTCTGCCTGGGCTTGAACACGAGTAAGCAGAAGTGATTACTAATTGGGACCTGAGATATCTCATTTCTGAGTAACATGAAAGCCTGACTTATTCAGCTTTCAGATGCATCAACAACAAATTGACCCCAGTCCTGGTTGAGTGAAAAAAACAAACCAGACTGTGAAGAATGCAGACTGGCTTACGATGACCATACGTGCCCTACAGTGACAACACATATTCAAATTCAAGGAGTGCTCGCATTCGCTTCCAACGATCCAATTATCACTGAGATTTCCATCATGTGCAGTACCTAAAGGCAGAAAGAGGGAATACAAAAAAAGCCTGGCACAGTTCCACAGGCTTTCGCTCAGCAAGAAAGACTAGCAGGAGCTGTGAGATATCATCGGACGGAGAAGAAGAGAGAAAAAGACAACATAGAGGACAGAGGATGAGTGATAGAAGGAAATGAGGGAGAGAGAAAGAAGAATTGGGGAATACAGAGCGAAAAGCAATTATCTCCCAGCATCCGGATGCTATGACAGCAGTTGACAGGCAGGGAGAGCTGCAGCTTATTGCTAAGCTTTCATCATCGCTGTCCACCAACCCGTCCCCCCCCACCACCCCTCGCTTGCTTTCTCTTCCCATAATTTCTCTATGTACACAGCGAGAGAACTTCTCAACCCCCTCAGCTACCTTTGATTACGGCACAAACAGCAGCTCTGCAGTATGAGTGTGTGTGTGGACGCACACGCTTGTACTTTTGGGTGTTTGTTTATATGCAGCCGCTTGCTGTTTGTGTGTGCGTGTGAGTGAGTGTGCTGCTTTTTCTAAAAGGCTGCTGTGCTGAAGTCCCCTTGGTGCTACAGCCCTGTCAAAGCAGATGCCTCAGCGCTCCCTAAGAGCTGTCCGTCTTTTCATTTAAATCAGCAGCAGTGACAGAGGAGAGGAGTGTGTGTGTGTGTGCGTGATGGAGGCAGGGGGGTTACTGGAGCAGCACAGACTCTCTGCTCACTTTTAAGAGAGAACAAGGGTTGTCTAACACACCATAGTGGAAAACAAGAGAGCTGAGCAAACTATTATTTTTCAAAGCTGCACTGGCTTTTAACTGACAATGGGAAATAAAGACACAGTGTGTACCCGCGTTACGGCGTACACGCAAAATTGACACGCAACACACACATGCACACACACAGGCTCCGTCAGCCAGCTTATGCTGAAGTCGGCCCCTCAGTACAGTAAAGCCTTTTGCAGCATGCTGACCTGAAACATACATGAGCGTGAGGGAGACAGGGAAAGGTGCTAAATTAAAAATGACAGTCTCTTGATGGGCTGTAAGTGGTGTTCTGGACCTGGGCTGGCCCTCCCATTATAAAAGCTTAATGCTGCTGAGCGCTGTTACTGTTGCCACTCTTTCAGCAGACCTGCCTGTTTACATAGCCAGTCAGCTTCCCTGCTCCTTTAAAGCTGAAGTAGGCAAGTTGGAGCAAATATGATTAAAACAATCTGAAAAAATTGTGTCCTCCAGTGCTCCTAGAGTTCACATACCGGAGGAAAACAACCAATCAGAGCTGAGCTGGAGCCTCGCCGTCTCTGAGCTGCTGTCAATCACTCACTAACTCTGATAAAACGGTCAAACTAGGCAGCGCTGATCAAATATGAATCAATATTTTGTAACTGTAATGCCTATTTCTCACATAAAATGTTTTCAGAAACATATTTTAGTGCACTGTTTAGCTGTAAAATGAGAAAGTTTTGACCCGGCAGCCATGTTGAGATCAGTTGAGGAAATATCAAGCACCAGCAAACTTTCTCATTTTACAGCTAAACAGTGCACTACAAGATGTTTCTGAAAATGTTTTACACGAGAAATAGACATTACAGTAACAGAATTTTATTCATATTTGATCAGCGCTGCCTAGTTTGACCGTTTGATCGGAGTTTACGAGTGATTGACAGCTGTCTCTGTTGAATGAACAGCCAATAGGAACGTTCTCTCTCTGAAATGACCTGTGATTGGCCAAAATCTCCCGTCATGGGCTAGATTTTCTAAAGACTGAAAACAGAGCTATGAGGAGGTGCAGAAGTCTAGTCTTCTTTCAGAACACTTGAATTACAATATGCTGAAAGGTTATTATGGATTTTTTGCCCAACGATGCAAAAAACATTCTGCCTACTGCCACTTTAAGGTCACGCACACAGGTATAAAACAATGAATACTTTTACAGTCCACAAACGAAACACTTATCCACAGACAGAGATATAGATCCTGAAGTTTTTTACTCAAAACAATCATCATTAAAGAGCTATACATAAATACTGTATCAGGTCTCTCTCTGCTCTGGGGAATGGCGTCGCAATAATTAAATGATAAACTCAAAACGGATGAATATAAAACTAAAGTCAGAACAGTTCGGCTCTTATCCACCATTATCCAATCATAAACAGGCAGTTCTTTCACAAGGTGACTTTGCTGTAGTAGAGTTTCAGGACTGATAACAGAATGACTGTCAGCACGCTACTGAATTTTCCTTCACATACACACACACACACAGTGCTTCACAATAAAACTGAGGGTAGTGCACCGTGGAATATCCATCCAGGTGATGCATAGCTAACAAGGGTGAACTCAAGTCGAGGTTTTTTTGCATGGTACACAGCTGTTCTACTGTATTTGTTTAACACCATGGGATTATTCTACCTAGGTGACTTTTAGGGAGCTGTGTAGCTGAAATTAGCTTTGGAGGAGACTTTGATGTGGCCGGCTTGAGTCGGGAGTAAGGCTGATTTGGTTCTGATTGAAGCATCCCCTTGGTTAATCAACCGAGCCGGTCATGTTTGTTATTTTCAGCAACCGATGTTTAGCTGGGAGTACACATGGAATGTGAGACTAATTGCTCTTTTCCCATCATAACAAATTGGGTTTAGTTTGCCAAGTTATTAAAAGAGATTAAAAAAAAAATTGCTATGCCATTTCCTGAATTCATGTAAGGTATTCAAAACGGTGAGATAAAGTAAAAAAAAATAAATAAATACAAAACATTTTCAACAGACTAAGCCCCAGTTAAATCATCTCTTGCAATACACTGTTGTTTTCCAGCAACTTTCTCCCTTTACCTCTAATTGATCCCCTCGTGTGTTAACAGGAAAAGTCAAAAGCTTCGTCTTTTTGCCTTTGATGTTAAGGAGTCTGGCTAATTGTGAAGGCAACCAAGGCTACCCTGAAATAAAACTACAGTACAAGCACAGGTAGAAGTGTGGGGAGAGCCCAGGAATCACTCGAAAGAAAACTAACAAGATTATCAAAAATGAGCAAATTCATCACAAAAACACAAAGTTGGAAGTGATACATAGTACAACCAGGATTTGTTTCCATGGAATGACAACATTTACTGCAAAATCTTTATGATTAAAAGGCATACCTAAACTGGCATTATACTGTCAGTCACACTGGTGTATAAGTAGTGCTAGTCACAGGTTTTTGAGTGCTTTGGAATGCAAATAATCAAGCTTTGAGTAGTTATTTGAAAAAGGTGGAGCCGGCCTACTAAATTTTCAAATTCAACAATGTACTATGCAGACAACCAGAGGCAACCAGAGATACAGTAGTGGTGGTTTGGTGTAAGTATGCTCAGCCCATTAAGACGTAATTTGAGAAGCCATCATGGGCTAGATCCCCACTATGTTCACAGCCCAATTCCCGAAAGGATATTATAGATTCTGCTCTTATTACCATTACTCATGTCACCTTTGTCTTCACGGCAGACACAAACACTCACACACATACCAGCACAATCTACTAATATCTACTCATCTGCTACAGCCAAGGTTAAAAGATCCTTCTGAATCCAAAACCATCCATGTTCATTAGGGGTGTGCGCGATTAGTCGACTAGTCGATTAAACGTTGCTACCCTCGACATCATACTAGAAGCTAAACTTATTATTATTATTTTATTTATGTACACATTTAAATTACACATTGACATATGCTGTCTCAATTGTTGCTGTGGAGAGCTGCTGCTCGTCCCGCAGCAGCGGAGGCTCTCCGTTCTGATCTGAGCTCATCAGCCGCTCCTGACTCACTTCCACCCTAACGTGTTCTCCTGGCACCCGCCTGCCACCACTTCCTCTTTCCTCCTGATCAACTGGTTTGGCCAGCAGTTGGGCTGAATCAATTGTCCCTTCTTTTACATGCAAAGCTTTGATTGCTGTTTTGGAATGAAGCTTCGAATGTCTGTCATGCTAGACTACCATGTTACTACAGGTGCGTGCAGGAGAGTAGGGTTTTTGGTTTCAAGTTGGTTTTGAAAGGCTAAACACCAACAAATATGGATTGAAGCAGGATATTTCATAAAAACATTTTTAGAAATGATTACATCTATCCCTTCTCAATAAATCTTAACTTTTGGACTGAGGGCTGCGACAATTAACGTTACAGAGACAAGCACTGATCGCTGCGTTGCTCACTATGTGTGTGTGTGTTTGAGAGAGATAAAGGGAAGAGAATAAAACTTGCACACGAAGGTACTAATGGTAACCTATAAGCGATGCCAAACCAAGACTCTTCTTAGACCACAGTCCCTGCTGGCATTTCATTAAATATTACACCACACACCGGGCGTGTGAGGCGCATTCCTAACCGGGCAACTGTCCCAGACGTGACAATCAATGTCCCAAATTTAAGTTCTTTTTTTAATTCTACATAATAAATATAGTTGTATTATAAACTATTTATTATAAACTATGCAAGTTACCGCTCATCAAGTCATTGACTCACTCTGGTCCGCCATGGAAGTTGGTTTGGAATTAGTTTGAAATTGAATGTATAAATGTAATATTATGAAATTGAATTCAGTTGCTCTGAAACTATTTGATCCTCACTGTAAATTGAACTCTCTATAACTCTCTGTAACCTGTACAACAGCAGCAGCAGAGAGTTTTCTTGTTTCGTTCCTTCCCGCCACCAGGAGACTACTTTGCTGACTACTATGTTCAGACAGCGCCAAGCCCCGCGCCGGGGGTTACAGTGGGCTGGTGGCCAGCGGCAGCGCTGGGTCTAACCCATTGTGATCTCACTGGAATACGTGAAATAACCACGACCTCTTAACAGCGCATTACAGTTACAATTCACGTGCCGTTTAGGGAACAAGCCTACTTCGTTAGGTATAAGCAATAAAACTACTTGGTTAAGTTTAGGAAAGAAAAGATCATGGTTTGGGATAAAATAAGTATGTTTGTTATGTAACTTAACTTAGTCTAAGTAATTCAAAATAAGTCAACAATGACTTTTGGTTTCACACGGGACAGGAACACCAGTCTCCTTGGTGAACTATGAAAAGTTTGCTGATATGGGCAAACTGGGTGTAACTTGTGTAACGGCAGTGAACTTGCTCAGCGAACTTGCTCAGCAAACTTTCAATGTTTGCTTTTTACTTTATAACAATTGTAGGTAATGCAGAATGACGACCTCTCCAACTGTCTTAATCTTTGCTAAGGTGCTGGGAAAATCAATGAGTCCAAAACATAATAGGAAGCCGTTTCCTACTTATCAAGATAAGTGGAATACGGCATAGATCTAAGTGTGCGGATATCTTTTCTATTATGCTTTATAACAATTAAAATCATATATTCCACGACGCATTTAATTATTTCATTTGTAATGATAAGTTTCTCTCCTGTCCCAGAACTGTCCCACACACTATCTTTGTGTCCTAGGTACCACGTTTATTGTCCTCGGGACAATGGGACATCCTTAATTTTGAGCGCTGATGGAAGGTAACAAAACTTGCACAGTAAGATACTAATGGTGGCCTATAAAGCAATGCCAAACCATGACTTCTCCTAGACCACAGTCCCCTGCTGGCATTTCATCAAATATTACACCCCACACCGGATTTGTGAGGCATTTTCCTAACTGGGTGGCGTCTTGTTTGAGGAAACATGTCCACTCGCGTTTGGAATGTTGCTTATCATGAGTCTTTTGAAAACAGGAAGAAAGCAACATTGCTCTTCCTGTAAATTAATATAATAATATAATAAGTTTCTAAATACACATACGTGTTTGTTTGAGTGAACATGTGTCACGTAGAAGAACTCTTCAGCCCTTTTCAACATAAAAAACAAATATTTCTCACGGGATTTAAACTATTGTGGGAAAATAGATAAAGACGGGAATCTATTCCTGTGCGCCACTATCATCTCGATAATTAATAGTGGATGTAGCATGAAACACATACAGTATACACTCAGCAGTCGCTCTAAAAACAGAAGGCAGCCAGATCAACTTGTGACCACCACTTATTTTACTGGTTTCCAACACAAATAAGAAGCCGTTTAAAACATCATTATAGTCCTGCAAATCAATGATGCGAATGATGTTGTAATCAATTACACAATGGGGGCATAATGATTTCAGCGGCATTGATAATAAGATTTGGTTATTGATGTGATTAAAGATTTCAAATGGCTCTTATAAACAATGATTAACCTGATAGATTTAATTGTGATCTATTTTGAGTGTTTTCTTACTTTTAGACTAGTCGACTAGTCTAAGTTTAAACGTCAGGGAAATTAGTCGTTAGGAACATCCCTAATATTCATATGAGCAAATACTGTCATACACACTAGATATTAGGTTTTAAATGAAGCTGCAAAAAGAAGACAATTAGAAAGGAGACAATGCACAGTTAATTGGACCAGCTTGGGGAATCTATTTGTGCTGAGCTGCTACAGATAGGTCTGTGGTACCGATGGGAAACAATGATAAGGTAAATGGTAAATGGACTTGCATTTATATAGTTGCCTTTCTAGTCTTCCGACCACTCAAAGCGCTTTACACTACATTTCAGCATTCACCCATTCACAAACACACACACACACAGTTGCTGTCTGTAAACACACAGCATTCAAAGTTGGCCCCATCTCCACTGATCAATGAGCCGAGAGGGAGAGAGAGAGAGAGAGCAGCGATGGTTGAGCAAGCTATTGAGTGACTGAAGAGAGAGCGGTGTCAGTGAGAACAAAGCAGTGTATCAGAGAAATAAAAAGTTATTTTCTAATTGTTTCATGGTGGTTATGTTCTAAAACACAAATAAACACACAAATAACTCCACACAGCTCCGCATAATAAAGAAGGTAGCGAGTTGCCGGATTTTGAATGAATGCAGGCTTCCTGTCTACTGGCTGTGGCTCACACACACCGATCATAGCTGCACTCACAGCACAGAGACGAACAGGGGGATGCCTGGAACACATGCACATAACATAACCCGTTCCCATCCGTGAAATATGGATGTTTTGTATCTGACAGAGCTAAGGGCCTTGGCATCAGAAGCCGAGGGGCGTGACAAAGGGCCGATATTTGACGACCTGAACGGGCTGCGCACTCTGTGCACCGCTGTGGGGCCCAAAGGCTGTTTGCAGATGCCCTCAAGCGTCCCGAGTAAAGCAAATAAGGAGAAAAGAGAAAATACAGGCAGAGAGATGCAGGGTCTCTGTAGAAACAGACACCGCCACACATCTAGCGGGGCATAAGTGAAGATTGAGAGGGATCATTTTTGTATCAGTGCATACATTGTTTTTTTTACTTAATTCTTGCATATTATACCTTTAAGTATATGTAAGTATATGTGGCATGGAAGAGCCGGGGATCGGACCACCGACTTTGCGATTGGTGGGCAACCCACTCTACCTCTGAGACACAGTCGCCCCAATGTGACACAGACACAGTAGAAACACACATGCAATAATATTGAAAGTACAGAATTAAACACAGTGGCTTCTCGTCTGACTAAAGTGAACGTCTGTCTGCCAGCCATTATCATCAAAGCCTGAGCTAGACTGAGGAGACTACAGTAACTATTGTTTTGTGTGTGTGCGTGTGTGTTTGTGTGTGTGTGTGTGTGTGTGTGTGTGTGTGTGCTGATGGTGGGCCCTGTTTAGCAGTCCCGTTCTGCTTCAGGGTCACCATTGCTGCAGCAAGAGAATCTCATTATGGTGTTTACCTCAGTGATTATAGTAAACACATTCATCCTTTTAGTTCCACTCCATTTGACACTGCTGATTATGCAAGATTTTTGTAGAATATCTCTGCTTCCATCCGTCTGTGTGTATGGGTTTGCTGTATGTACGTGTGTGCAAGTGTGGACCACGCTGTAACAGATATAATGAGAGAATGTACTTTGTTTAGGTGACACTTCTTATAGTTTCACTCCTATGGGTTCATGATGTGTGTGCATACTGTATATGGGTGTTACAAAAGAAAAAAGTTACATTGACACAATTGTCAGATTTTGATGAAGCCAAATGAAATCTATTTGTGTGACAGTGTTTCACAGAAAGAGAGACAGACAGATTGAGAAACTCATTCTGACAAATAAGGGAGGGAACATCTGAGAACTCACCGCCTCTCTTCTATGGAGGCATTTAGAGTATACAAGAATTTGTTTCTGAGTGGAAAAATTACAGCTGATGAGAAACACACTGGAACAAGGTCATTCTTATTATAAAAAAAAATCTGAAAATGCTTATTAGGACAGAAGACGGGAAATTTCACTACAGCTCTGAGAAATCAGGAAATGTACGATTGACACTAGCTTTATCAGGTGCTGTGGTCATAACTTCTTTTAGTTATTTGCGTCACTATTTTTCTCACCAGTGTGGTAGTGCAGAAGCAGGTACTGGCTGTGGTCTCCTATGGTCATGGGGTTGAAATCCACAGTCACCTGCATGCTCTCGCCCACATCAAGAGTCCCACAGGAAGGTGTCACTGAGAAAGGGCTGAAATAAAATAGAATAGAATTTCACAAGGTGGCATAAAAAGTAGAAGTTAAAGCATGTTATTTTAGAAACTGGCAGAGGAAACCCAAATGTTCAATAAAACGTTTAATTGTAATCAATAGTAATTATAGTAAATGTTAATTAAATGTGTACCTATCACTAAGTACAGTAATACAGTTCTTGAAAAGGTTGCTAAGCAAAATGTTTGCTGTCAAGTTGGGATTCTGGGTTGGTGCATTAATGTATACAACTGTTTATATCCGCTGCATGGTAAATATAATAAATCACTCAAATACATACTTGCCAACCTTGAGACCTCAAAAATATGGAGGACTTGAAACCCAAAGCGAGGGGGTTAAGCAATAAGCATGTGATGTGCGCTAAACTCAGCGGTGAGTGCAGATCAAACCGCGTTGTGTCACGAGAAGCTCTTTTCTGCCAGGAAACAACATTTGGTGTAGCTGTATTGTTGTCCGGGTGGAAACAGTAGGGCTTATACACGCTGAATAGTGCCTGAAACAGGTTATGATAACGATAAGGAAAAAAGCTTTGAAAATTTGTCATAAATCGGGAGAAATACAGGAGAATTGTCACGTTGGGAGGAAACCAGGAGAAGGCACTGAAAAACGTGAGTCTCCCGGGAAAATCGGAAGGGTTGGCAAGTATGCGCAAAAGACATATAGACATAAAGACAAAAGACAGTAGACATAAGCCCATCCTGCAGTGGCTCTCACCTCTGTGTTTCTAGCTTGAACTTGGCTTTGCCGTTTCCTATGTTGCGGACCAGCTGAGTCCTCTGTGTAGAGGCTTTCACAGGACAGACGGGTAAAGAGAGCTCGTCGCGAAAGTCAAGAATGGCACGTGGCCCAATGGCACGGACTGGGACTTCAAACCGCTCCCTCTCTGTCACACAAACCAGTCTGTGGTGGTAGTCCTAGATGGACAAAAAAATGTGTCAAACACTCATGCTTCATATATTATAGGATTTGTTAGGTGATGCTGAGCCTCGAGGTTAGTCCTGGATGACAAAAGCACAAGCACGAACATAGCCATTCTGATTTGAAGTCAATAAGCTACTAAACCATTGTTTTTAGTATTTTCTTATACAGTATAACATGTGTACACTACTTAGAAAAGCAGCCACAAAATACTGCAATGAAACTAAAAAAAGAGTCTACTCCATGCTAGCGGCTCTGTGAGGTAGTACTTAGGCCCAGGGATGCTTTGAGCTAAATGCTAACATCAACATGCTCACAATGTCAATTGATGTTTAGCAGGTATAATCTTTTACCTTAATTTAGTGTATTAGCATGCTAACATTTGCTTATTAGAATTAAACACAAAGTACAGCTGGGGCTGATGGGAACATTATTCGTTTTGCAGGTATAGTGTTCCAGGGAGGACGTATTTTTGTAGGACAACCAGGAAGTTAGCATTGCCCTGGGTTCCCTTGACAAAAAGCAAATGGGATTTTTCCATTGGGTTTTGGATTATTGCAGAAAATAAGATTTGTGGCAAACACACATTTATAATACTTACACGTTTGGTTCAGCAACACCACTTCTGTGATTTTTGAAGCGTGAATGCAATCGCCAGAAGTAAAGAGCTAACGTTTAGACTATAAACGAACTACACCACAGTCACATGAGCGTAAGTATAGAGAATGGGAATTGCCAAGCACTCTGGGGCTTGCCACCCTTTTTGGAGGGTAGTGTACGGAGCTGGGTAGACTGTCATGATATTGATCCTTATGAATTAGGAGGACCTTGACAGCTAGCCAGGCATACGGTCACGGCTGTGTTTTGGCGTTAGTGAACACCTGTCGGCAGTTCAAAATATGTTAATGTACATTAAGATCTACAAGTCAAATGCCAACTACACAATCAGCCGGATAAAGACAAGCTAGCTAACGTTATGTTAATTGAATATTAAGAAAACATCGGCTAATACTGCATATTTAATCCACCGGTATCTTGCAAAATGAAACCCATAACCCATACCCAGTTATATTATATATACTACAATTCAGCTTTTGAATCTTATTCACTCTGTAGTGTTTTGAGTTAGCTTTCGACACTTGCGGTAAAAAGCCAACGGATGGCACTCTTACCCTTTATCCTCAAAAAATGTCTGACTTGCTGTCGGTGACGTCACATTCCCATTCCCTATACACAATGTGGCTGTAAAGACGGACAAGTCAGCGTGATGACATTTAGTAGTCTCATTTAGCCACTTGTTAGCAACCGCCTTTTTTAAGCCACATAAAGGCTTCAAAACTCACGAGTGGGGTATTTCTTGATGTGTTTTATGTTGTAGAACAAAACGTTAAAATCTCTGAAGCTAGTGTTAACCACAGAATTTATTTCAGGCATCTAACTAAAAACCCATTAAAAAAACTCACTGACTTCCAGACGAGGGAATCGGAAGTGCTAAAATGCTAACTAATATCCGGGTTTTAGCACTCATTCCTGTAGCACTTTATTTGATCTTAAAACCAAAGTATTGGAGAAATAAAAAAATTGACCTGATGGTAACATCATATAGATGATCGCTAGATGAATTGTCAGAGGATAGAAGTTATTACAGTTCATCCTCTGGGGGTGATGAATATCTTTACCAAATTTCATGTTAACCACATTGTAGAGCTAGAGGAGATGTAAAGAACCAAAGTCATTAGGATTCATCTTTGGAGACAATGAATGTCTTGTACCAAATTTCATGAGAATCCATGGCAATAGTCTGTGGACCAACCGGCTGACAAACCGTCTTTGCCATCCCTAGAGTCACTCTGCTTTCAAGGGTAAAAAATGTGAACAGCCTTGACACACATGAGGGATTACGTTACCTTTAATATAACATTACTACATTTGATGTTGACCTTTGCTTCTCAGTTTTCACTTCCTCCCACAGTATCAGTAAAAGAGTCGACAAAAGGATGTGCTGGTGTAACCTAATGCCTGACCCTTGACCCTTAACCTTCTAACTCTGACTTAGCCAGAGATTTGGGCACAAAATATGAACGCAAAGTAAGTGCATCCATTTGAAAGTATAAGCTGTTATCAATTTCATATTATCTATTTAATCTATGTATTTTTGCTGTATTATTGTCTTCAGTAGGAGTGCTTACTTAGAGTATTGTCTCTCTAATTTCACATTAATACCCATATCCTATCCTCTGCTTCCCTACAACACCATCTAATTATCTAATCTAAAAGATATCAGCCTCTTAAATGCAAGTGTATCAAGCACCTTGATACTCCATTGTGCTCTGTGAATCTAGCCTTCTGTGTATGATTATTCTGTGGAGCAGTCTGTTTCCAGTACCTTGTTCTCATCTGGGGTGAACATCACAGTGAAAGTAGCAGACAGTCCTGGTGCAACCCTGCTACTTGCATCCGTTGGTCCGACCACATGGAAATGCTCTGAGTCCTGCAGCTCCATCTTCACTTGTCGTGAAACCTTGACAACAAAAAAAAAAACATCAAGCAAACTTTACAAAATTACAAACTCCATACAGCAACAAACGCAGAACCGGGTACACACACAAGTGATGATTTATTCATTATTGCCTGATGGGGTCTTGTACAAATTGCAGTGATAAATCTCCGCCAGTCCCCCATGACCTTTTCCAGTCATTCTGCTCCCCGTACAACCCACACCCCATGACACGCACGCACGCACGCACACACACACACACACACACACGCAGTAAACTTTTTTCTCCTGTTATAGTCAAAGCTGTCTGAGAGTTGGACTGTTTCTGTTATTCCATTTCACAGCTAATCTTCACTGAATCATCAGGTCAGCAGCCATGTTGATAGTGTAACTATTTATGTATTCATCACTCATTCACACACCTTGTCATTGTTGTGGAGAAGTAGAGGTAACGTGTGGGTCTGTGCAGGAGTGAAGTTCTGGAAGACCAGCTCAGATGGGTAGGGCTGGAAAAGCGGCTGATCCATATCCACTGAGGACAACTAAAACAAAAACAGTATAAAATAACTCTTTCTTAAAATTACAACATATACAGTACTCATTACCATCCCTGTCATTATATGCCTGACAAGATGAATGTAATTCTTCTCAACTTTACTTACACTGTTTTGGAAGCATACAGGAAAGCCCTGTAAACTCCATTTTACCTACTATAACAAGCATTATATTCAGGTTATTTAAAGTTATTGATAACATGTATTTATACATCTTATTGATTTTTCACAAGGTATTTCTTAAAGCAGTGATTCTTGCTATAATTTATAAAATTGTGCTTTATCATTAAAAAGTACATATCTACAGATGGGGACCATTTGTGCCAATAAAATAAGCATATTGTGTCCATTTCTCCCACCCACGTTAGCTTTGGGCCAATAGAAACTGATATGATTATGACACATCACATCAATCTGTCATGAATCAGTCACTTCACTCAAGGCAAAACGAACCGTTCCTGCTGCTGCTTGGCTTATTAACCAGCTAGCTAAACCCAAACTAGCTAAATTGAGAAAATTTGACAACAGTTATATCGAGCGATAGACCAAAATGCGTCATGTATCTTCAGGTGCTAACGAACGAAGCCATGAGACATCTTATTACAAAGCATCCCCAATATCAGGAAAAAATAAAGTGGTATTAACATTATTCAAATTGAAATGTGTTTCTGTTTATCAATATCAAACAAGTCTGAGGTATTTAGTATTCAATAGTTCCAATGGCATCTAAGAGTACAAATGGTAGTAAGCGTTATGCTTGCTGTTCCAAATGTTCTCCTCTTTAAGGGGCCCCTGGCCCCAAAACGTTTGAGAACACCTGTCTTAAAGGAAGGTATGACATTTTGGGAATTACTGTAGAACTTATTTGTTCTCTTGCCAAGAGTTAAATGAGAAGATCAACACCACCCTCTCGTTTGTCCCGTCCATTGAATATGAAGCAAAAAGCCAGCCGCAGGTACACTTTACTAAGCATAAAGACTGGAAGACAGGTACAAACAGCTGGGCTGATTTCTTTTTGTGTCGCTTCAAAAAATAATCCAGAACATGACCCCCTGGTCCCAGAGGTGCTGGTAGGTGTATTTTGTTAACTTTCGGGCAGAGCTAGACTAGCTGTTTCTCCGTTTCCGGTCTTAATGTCTTGTTAAGCTAACCGGCTACTGGCTTCAGCTTCATATTGAACAGACAGACGTGAGAGTTGTATCGATCTTCTCATCTAATGCTCGGCAAGAGAGAATAAGAATGTTTCCTAAAATGTCGAACTATTCCTTTAACCAAGATTTCATAATATGTTTAAGAAAATAATATGCCCTCTAAAAGTTAACTTGAGTGGTTTTCATTTATCCTTTATCATTGCCAGTCTTACAATGAAAATAGTACTGTATATTAAAGTGTGCAATTTGGTGGTTTTCAGGATGACCTTGCATATAGGACAAGTCAACAAAAAATGTGAACAGGGTGAGACGCAGAGATGGGTCCTCCTAATTATGATGAGGGGGCATTTATTAATTTCATAGACGTTTCACAAACTTTTGATAGCATTTTGCTCCAAGTCCTTGTTAAATTCTGATTCTAAAAGTACAGAGCATTCAGTCACATTGGTTGCCCTTTGCCCATCAATTAGTGTCTGCTGACTAAGGGAAAGCAGCTTTGGTACAATGACCTTAGCAGACAGCACATACTCTGTATGCATGAGAAGTTTGAATGTTGGTGTCTTTCTTCCTGGTCTCATCTACCCATATCCACTCATTTATTTAGACATATCTGTTAATGTATATATTAGTTCAGTCTATATCTCACATCTGACTTAGCCAATTGTATGTTGTATTGTAAGTATGGTAACTGGTGCTAAAATGTGTATATAAATAACAAATGCTCCATGCTTGTACAGTATACTGTAAATACAGTATAAGTAACATTCAATAGCAGCAGTTTTAAATACCTTATTGTACATCCGTGTGGTATGGAAGTCTTTTGTAGTGAGGAGACAGGTTGTCAAATTCAAATGCAGGTTTCAATGTATTTTTTTGAGTCTCAAATGTTAAAATGGACTCCCCAGATAAAGATGAAAGTCAGCAGCTGAGGATTGTCTACAGATGATAAACACTGGTCCAACTTTTATCTTTTGCCGTGGGCTGTTGTCACTGTCACAGTTGATAGTGATGGTGTTTGACCAGCATTTAGTGTGTGTTTTAAGATCAAACAACATCATATAACACAATGGCGTTTAACCGGTTCCATCCTACTTATCAGCGTCAATTGTAACCTTTCACTGACACCATTTTATCTGGTTGCTCTCATAGGAATTGTTTTGTGGATAGTGAAAGCAAGTTATTAAGCTATGGAGGTATCACAACATTGGCTGGTATTTACTTTGTGGTGCGTAGTCTCGCTCATGTCGAGCAGTTTCAGGATGCGGGGCTGGTGCATCTTGTCAGTGTTAGCCAGGCGCTCCTCTGATGACTGTAACATCTCCTGAGTGTAAACAGATGGAGTCACCTGCAAACAAACAGCAGCTCAGGCTATTATGTTAACTGCACTGACAGCCTGTTTCCTGTCTTTTAATTCAGCAGTGATGAGCCAACACATCAAACAAGACTGTTAAAATGGAAAAAAAGATAATGAGCACAAGAGCTGTAGACTGTCACCTTAATGCTATCAGCTGAGACACATATGCGCAGATGCCTGCATTAAGAACATTTCAATGAACTCATTTCATGTGCTAAAAGAATGTTAGTAGGCTCCCCTTCAGTGAGGGCTATCTGCAGCATTTTGTGGTAAATATCCTCTCCGCACAATCCTCTGGCACCTCTTTATCAGTGCATCAGAAGCAAAGAAACATCTAACTGCACTTAGTCTATTTCAAGGTTAGGTCAGAAGGATCTTAGCTTAAAATCTAAATGAATAATGTAGCAGAGGGGGTTACTGTATATGCAATATTCAATAGCTGCCAGTTAGGTGTGTATTCATAATACACTCCGTTCTATTATTCAGAGACAACAAAGTTGCTCGAGTAAACACTATTCTTTAAAAAGGCAAGGTGTGAATAATGTCATGTCCCTTTAGATGGTGACTTCCCCTAAATGTAATCATTTTTGTTTACATGGAGAAATGTAGGCATGATAACCCACATGACTTTGAATATTGTGCTGTGGGATATAATGGTGGCAATGCTTTATATAAAAATGTTATGTAATCATGTATACTCTCTCTCTCTCTCTCTCTCTCTCTCTCTCTCTCTCTCTCTCTCTCTCTCTCTCTCTCTCTCTCTCTCTCTCTCTCTCTACAGCGGGTAAAATAAGTATTGAACACGTCACCATTTTTCTCAGTAAATATATTTCCAAAGGTGCTATTGACATGAAATTTTCACCAGATGTTGGTAACAACCCAAGTAATCTATACATACAAAGAAACCAAAACAAATAAGTTTAGAAATTAAGTTATGTGTAATAATGTGAAGTGACACAGGGGAAAAGTATTGAACACATGAAGAAAGGGAGGTGCAAAAAGGCATGGAAAGCCAAGACAACAGCTGAAATCTGTCAGTAATGAGAAAGCAATCCGGCCCCTTGTCAGTGCAAATTAATATCAGCTGGTTCAGTCCCAACTGATACCCTATAAAAAGGTGTCTAATTACCAAGGTGTCACACAAGAAACATCTCATGATGAATAAAGGCAAAGAGCTCTCTCAAGACCTTTGCAACCTTATTGTTACAAAACATACTGATGACATTGGTTACAGGCACCTTTCTAAACTTCTGAATGTTCCAGTAAGCACTGTTGGGGCCATAATCCGGATGTGGAAAGAACATCATTTCACCATAAACTGGCCACGACCAGGTGCTCCTTGCAAGATTTCAGACAGAGGAGTGAAAAGAATTATCAGAAGAGTTGTCCAAGAGCCAAGGACCACTTGTGGAGAGCTTCAGAAAGACCTGGAATTAGCAGGTACAATTGTTTCAAAGAAATCAATAAGTAATGCACTCAACCGCCACGGCTTGTATGCACGCTCACCACGCAAGACTCCATTGCTGAAGAAAAAGCATGTTAAAGCTTGTTTAAAGTTTGCTGCACAACATTTGGACAAGCCTGTGAAATACTGGGAGAATATAGTCTGGTCAGATGAGAGCAAAGTTTAACTCTTTGGATGCCATAATACACACCATGTTTGGAGGACAAATGGCACTGCACATCACCCTAAAATAACCATACCAACAGTGAAGTTTGGAGGTGGGAACATCATGGTGTGAAAAATAAAAAGAGAATATTTAAGATATTAATTAATGCTACTATTTAATTATTAATTAGTGTATGCATTTGCTTCAGTTTTGTTAATAATCAGACAATGAGCAAAACAAGGTTTGTTGGATGATACAAATTGAGCTATCACCAAACTTGAAATCAACAGATCATCAGTTTTATGTGGATCTCATTTAGACCTGAGAAAATCAGAGTAAAGTAAAAGTACTTCCTGTCGCCTACACTGGGTACAGACACAAGCAGCCAGAGAGAGAGAGAGAGCAGAGGCCTAAAATTGCTGAGCTGAGGTCATTGCAACAAAACACTACAGTCAGATATTGATTGTTGTTCCCCATAAGAACCCAGCCAACATTTGTATGTGGGGCCCATGTGGGTAGTAAATGGGCTGAAAAATGGGCCCTATATGGGATTGTCTGCGGGTTCCATAATGACCCAATGTCAATTGCTTACATGGATTCCATGCAGGATTACACTGGGTGTTATGTGGGCCCCAACTGGGCAACATGCCCAAGACCCATCTTGGTCCCAGCTTTAAGTTCTAGGTTGGTACTACATGGGGACTACATTGACCAAAATGTGAGTTGTTAGAGGGATTGTCCACAGTTTCCATGCTGGCCCCATGCACTAATTTCCCAGTAGTGACCTAACTAGGACCCACACAGGTAGCCCACATGGGGAGCCCATGTGGGACCAACTTAGTTGACCCAAGTGGGCCCCAGATAAGATGCCCATTTTGGGCCCATACCCACTTGGTACCCAGGTACCCCCAGCATAACCCATGTGGGGCCCACATAACCATGTTGGCTGGGAAGCCATGGTCATTATTAGGACAATGTCATTTGAAGCAACTTCTTTAAAATGAATGAAGAATGGGACAATGTCCAAAATGTAGGGAAATTGGGTCCCTGTTAAATCATGACGGAAAAAAAACTGCTTTCAAGGTCTGATTCAGTTCAGCTGGACACTTCTAATTCTGTGTGAAGTTACAATACAAGCTGTCATGACATCATATCCTCACCCTTTTTGGCTTGAGAGGCTCTTTGCTCTTTAACCCCTTTTTTCTTGAGGGAATGGTTGTCATTTTGACTCTGTTTTGAAGCACATTCACCTGCACAAAAAAAAACAAAAGGATGACAGAAGAGGTGTCATTTAGTAATGGTATACAATAGTATTCAGTAATTTTACGCAATTATCAAAGACGTTGGTTTTCCTTGATGTGAAGCTAATGTATCTAACAGTTAGCTAGAGGCTAACAGTTAGCTAGAGGCTAACAGTTAGCTAGAGGCTAACAGTTAGCTAGAGGCTAACAGTTAGCTAGAGGCTAACAGTTAGCTAGAGGCTAACAGCTAGCTAGAGGCTAACAGCTAGCTAGAGGCTAACAGTTAGCTAGAGGCTAACAGTTAGCTAGAGGCTAACAGTTACCAGTAACTGTGCAACAATACCTCAAAGCCTCTTCGAGACAATTTGAAGGAAATTTAACTTAAGCTTACTTTAAACTAGCCAAATTATCTGCAAAGTTAATCAACGTCACTTACGTTAAATAGAAATAGCCTCCTACATAGACATTATTGGTAGTGATGGGAATTCCGGCTCTTTTTAGTGAGCCAGATCATTTGAGCTCAGCTCACCAAGAAGAGCCGGCTCATTCGGCTCCCAAACGGCTCTTCGTTTTACCACTTCTGTCTTTTAGAATTCAGCCTAATTCACCCAAATTCAGCGCTGTTTTGACCTATGATTAGTATGTGTGCACATATATCACTGAAATTATTCAATATAATTATACTAAACCTTATCATTTTCAGAATACCATAATTTTACACACTGCTTCGTTTCCGACTGTCACTCATCTTGTCTGCTATTCGTGCACCGCGCTCCTATCTCTCTTATGGTACGTGTCCACAGGGGCGTTTTTTATCGCGAGGGGACGCTACACTTCCCAACATTGAACGCTTGGTGGGCGGTCACTAGACACAGGCTGTCCCCACCTGATTAGATGCTTTCCGTCCTTTGGCTGCTGCTCCTAGCTTTCAAACCGGAAACAGTATGGAGGCTCGTTTGGAAACTTTCTTCTCTTATTTCACGAAAATAGTTAATTGAAATGTGTTTCTGAAAACATTTGAGAAATAAGCCAAGCAGTTGCTGAATCTGTCTTTATTTTGGATCGACAATGTTTATTTTAAAAGATTCTCAGAAGTTTAGAGAGGCGGCAAGTCGTGTCAGATGCCGGTGATTTGCATAAAGTAGACTAGCCCTCAACTTTATGCAAATGAGGAGCGGCCGTTGGGGCACTCAGTTTCTCGAATCGCAACGCCACGCTACCAGAATGCATTGCATGGCTGCTTACATGGACATTGAATGGGGAGCGTGGAAAGCATGGAGCCTGTGGACACGTACCATCAAGTCACAGTCAGTGCATGTAGTGCCTGTGGTGTGGAGAATTAATAATAAAAAAAAAACAGCACTCGGACAGCAGCCGGCTCTTATTGTTCACTTACAAGAGTCGGCTCTTTGAACCGGCTCGTTCGCTACCCACACATCACTAATTATTGTTAGCTTGCTGTAAAACGACTGTAGCGAAGTACTCTTTCGCAGACGTAGTGCAACAAGTCCTCAAAGCCTCACTGTACTTTTGGAGGAATTTACTTTAAACTGGCTAAATTAACTGTACAGTTAATTAACGTTAATTAACTGTACAATGTTAACTGTACGTTAATTACGTTAATTAGAAGTATACATACACATAATTGTTAGCTCGCCGTACCTACGTGTAAAACACTTTACATCGCCGAGGTCTTAAATCAGCCTGTCACTAACGTTATACGCTCATACAGGCTGTAAAATCTTCTCTATCCTGGTTTATCAGCTCTCTTCCGTCACTTATCGTAAACTTACCAGTTAAAACTGTTGTCTTAAACATAAGTAATCAAATAAAATGAGTATTAACCTACCCGTTACCAGTCCGTAGGTGAATAAACGGTTTGTAGTTTATTGTTTGTAGTTCGTCGCCCTGGCAACAGACTCAACGACCTCTCAGTAAACTGTTCTCTGATTGGATAAGACGCTGCAGCACAGACGGGCTGCAAACATTGTGCAGTGAAGTTGTCTCTCTCACAATGAAACAAACAAGTAAAGAAAAGTTTTAAGAAATGGTATTGTCGTTTTCTGAGGAGTCATGAGAACAAGCATGTAATGGCTTATACTAGATACATACACTTCTCCCAGTAGACCACATACACATCAAAAACTGACAACAGCCTGATATTTTCAGGTGGAATTTCATTTAATTCTCACTGTGCAATTTTGTTAATAGTCTGTTTATTGTCAATACTGTATATACTGCTCCTATTTTTATACTTCCTTCTATTTAAATGGTTCATATTTTGTTACACTTTTTTTTTTTACTGTGTTAGCGGATGCATCTTGTTTTTTGCACTATCCCCTTTGCTGCTGTACACTGCAAATTTCCCCACTGCGGAACTAATAACGGAATATCTTATCTTATCTTATCTTATAGAACTTTGAAACGAAATATATGAAATAGAAACATATTATTTCTTAAATTTGGCATTGATTTCAAAATAATCCAACTTGTTTTGGATTAAACCATAAATCACTCATCAAACCGATCCGATTCTCATCAGTTAACAGACCAATCAGCCAAAAACTAAGATTTAAACCCTGGTGGGAGACCCCATGATGACTCAGGATGAGTGACAGAACCCCTCATTTGCATAATGAGGCAGAAATGCATAAAGAAATGTAAAAAGAAATGTGTAAAGGAATGTAAAAAGAAAATAATACAGAAATAAATAAGCTTGGGGAAATGCAAAGGGAAAATCGTGCATAAATAAATGAATACAAAACTGAAGGCAAAAATAAATAAAAAAATAAATTCCAAAATTAATAATTAAATAAATAACAAAATGCAAAATCAAAAACAAGTAAATAAATTAAAAAAATAAAAATAAAATAAATACATGAATAAATAAAAAGGAAAATTAAACAGAAGAGTAAATAAATAAGGGCAAAGATAAATAAAGAAAGAAGCTAATTAAAACAGAAATATCAATTTATGTCACATATTAGTGACATTTATTTATTTATTTATTTATTTATTTATTTATTCATTGATTTATTTAGTGGAGCAGAAGTATGATGTAACAACAAATGGAAAATACTCAAGTAAGGTAGGTCTACAAGTAGCCTACCAGTCACAAGTATTTGTATGAATACTTGACGTATGAGTTCAACTTTATTTATTTTTAGAAGTACAATTTTAATACTTGTTAAAATGTAATTTATTTCAGACATGGAATTTTCAGTCAAATTGAAGCAGCTTGTCTTAGCCTGTCTCACTGAAAGTGAAATGTGGTTCATTGCAGACTATGAAACAAATAACATTTAGTGAAATGGTTAATCACACAGTGAGCCTACCTTCTGCTAATCTAACATCACTGGGTAATCCATGGACACATTTGAGGAATTATGTCTCTAAATTAGCCCACAGTAGAAATATTTCAACAGAAAAAAGTTCCCATGTCCCATTTATCGAATTAACTTGTCCCACTCCGACACTCTCTTACACACATGCATGCCTTTAGCACGCAGGCAAAACCAACAGCACTGCGTGTGTTTCTGTGTGTGTGTATTCAAGAGGGTCATTATGAGGATAAGAGGGACTAGAGAA
Organism: Sebastiscus tertius; assembly: GCA_916701665.1. Taxonomy (NCBI): domain Eukaryota; kingdom Metazoa; phylum Chordata; class Actinopteri; order Perciformes; family Sebastidae; genus Sebastiscus; species Sebastiscus tertius. Next base: position 63,598 of record CAKAOH010001597.1, read on the forward strand.
GGGGATTTGAAAGCCTAGTGAGCATGGTGACAGGGCAGGGATTTCTAATTGAATCTACAACTTTACAAATCCACTTATTTATCCCTCTTGACTGACTGTGTTCATGACATATATTGGACTGATAGCTTACAGAGGTTACTAATCTTTGACCCCGATCAACACTGATAAATATTTTTCCCACAGACCCTCATCTGGGAATGTCTGAGTGACTGAAACTTCTAATCAGTGATTTTTATATATTCTGTTCCACTGCTGAGTGTGAGTGAATGGAAATCTCACATTACTGTAAGGTCAAATGTTATTTCAAAGCCTTCTCCACATTGCCAGGAGCAAAATTATTTTGGCTATTCATTTTTTTTTAACTGAAACGAGCTGGATTTAAATATACTGAGTCTAAAAATACCGGCATCACCTTATACAGTAAAACATCCACTATGTGTTAGTTTTGTATTATAGATTGTAAACTCCCCCACTCCTGAAATTCCAAGAAAAAAAAGTGAGCACATGAACTCCAGCCTTGGACATAAAGACAGTAAATCATGATGTGAATTTATAGTTTTACTACTTTACTGCCCGTTATAGTCAATATTCAAAGAGTTTATTTGATGTGTCATTATACCATATTGGTTTAGTGCTGCGGATTTATAGGCTTACAGTCGTATTACAGCAGCTAGTACACTTTCATTCTATCTTTCTAGAATCAGCACTTTGAATTGTTGTGCAACCTGTGCCTGTGTGTGAGAGAGAAAGAGGGGGAGGGAATACTTGTTTATATACTTATTTTGTTCTTTTATTGTTATTTTTAGGTATGTTCATTTTATTACTTATTTATTCCATCCTTTTTAATGCACTGACGGGAGCTGGGAGAAACAATATTTTGTTTCCTTCTGTGTATTGTAATGGAAATTCAATTAATATTCCGAGATGAGTCCTAATGAACGTTGAAATAAGGATCTCGAACAGATGAAATGTCTTTGTTGTATTTTATTCTTGCAAGAAGAGGCACTGGTTATACAGAGTCACACAAAGTCTGCAGAAGAGTGCATTCCAGGAGATTATTACAATGTGACTCTATAGAAGTCTACAACAGGGACTGTGAGAAAAGGAGTTGTTTTGCACAGATAAGGAGTTGTTTTACTCAATCTCCCAGTAAAAGTCAACACTCAGTACTTTCCCACTACATGAAACGAAGAGCACACAGACAGTAACTTTCCACTGTTGCATAAAGAGACATAATTACATACAATGTAATTTTCCATTACAGTATGCAAATACTCGTAGCATTTGGTTGTTCCATGCTCTTATCATTTGCCACATCATCTTTCTGCTTCCTCTTCCCCTCTGTTGCCCTCTCATTGTTTCTCCCTCTCTGTTCCCAGCCCTGCTGCTGTCACTGAACGGATCAGTGAGCTTGCCCAGCCTGCTAGAAAATAGGATTTAGTCTTCTTCAAAGGGGACCGACAGTCAGCCTATAGGCCGCGCCCCCTTCCGCCCTGTACGCGGTGACGTCAGCCGCACAGCATGACCTAACGCCACTCCGCTCACCACCGCAGAGTCCCGCATCAGCCGCTCCACCGCCTCCACCACCGTGAACTCAGCGTCTGTCAAACACGACACAAACAGCGACGTCTTATCAGAATAGATTGGTCCCGCTCATCATCAGATATGGAAGCGGCATCCTCCTCCTCCTCCAGTCAGTGCAGGTAAGACCCGATATAAGGCTGGATGTTGGAGTGAAATGAGCCTCATGGTTGTCAAGGCTACCCTCCTGTAGCCTGATTATGTAAAGGGATATGTTAAAAGCACAACGCCTGTGTAATCACTGAAGTACAGTATCTGGGTATATGGACTGTGCGCTATTTGAGAGTAGCTTAGAGAAGCCAAGGCTATAGAGTATGAACGCTTTTATTACGAGGATTAGTAGCCTATATGAGGGGCTTTTCCTCCCAGCATGACACCTCTGACGTAATAGCGTGTCACAGGTGGTATGAACTATATATATCGTAACTATATAGTGTGCTAACTCTTTTTTATTTATTTATTTGTTTATTTGTTTATTTATTTATTAATTGTTCTTAATTTGTTTTCTTTCTTTAATTTATTTTTCTCTCCATTTTGTTTTATACATATTTCATTTTATTTTATTTTGTTATGAGGAAAATGAAGAAAAAGAAAAAAAAA
>CAKAOH010001598.1:0-11789 GCA_916701665.1 Sebastiscus tertius
CTATGGTAACAGTATATCTATTGCATGTGTACTTTTTCTCAAGTTGAGCTGCCTATGGATGCAAAATGAATTTCAGTGCAAACTGACAATAAAGTTGTATCGTATCGTATCATATCATACAACTTAATGGTTTCTGGCCAGCAAGCTGACATAAACAGCTTAAGATGATAAGAGTGATAATTCTATCAACAGCCCCGTGCCACCACCAGAACACTTAAAGGTCAGCGCAGGTTGGGCTCAATAAACAGATCCAGGAATAGGCTGTTTATGTCCTTGGAATATTAGAGAGAACAAGAGTCTTGCTCACTGCGCTAATGTCTGACCTGTAAAATGTTGTCTGTGTCTGAAAGCTCAGACAGTTTGACCGCAGCACTGGTATCACAGTCGAGGTTGGCTCAGGCTTTGAACGGTAGCTGTTCCTGTTAACCGCGAACCAGCACAGAGTTATGCACATGTCATTGCCTACTCACAGGACAGGGAGGCACACTGACGGGGCCTCCTTAAATAGTCTATTTTGCAGATGGGACTTTTAATATAGGGAACAACAAATACAAAACTATAACTAAAAACAAATAAATTATTTTCAGTTGAAACAACACCTTAGCTCAGGGGTCGGCAACCGTTTTTGTTATGAAGTGCCATTTTAACATGTTTTTGTTAATCAGTGTGCCATATCAACATTAAGGTTAACATTAAAGCAGCAGTAGGTAGTATTGGAGCAAATATGATTAAAAAAAGTTATTTTTATTAAACGGTCACTATATCCTGTCATTTTCCAGCTAAACAGTACACTACAAGATGTTTCTGAAAACATTTGAGGAAAGAAATAGGCATTACAGTTACAGAATATTGTCCATTTGATTGGAGTTTGTGAGTGATTGGCCGCTGCCTCCGTTGAATGAACAGCCAATAGGAACGCTTTCTCTCTCTGAAATGACCTGTGATTGGCCAAAGTCTCCCGTCACGGGCTAGATTTTTTAAAGCCTGAAATCAGTGCCATGAGAAGGTGCAGAAGTCTAGTTTTCTCTCAGAACACTTGAATTACAATATGCTGAACGGATATTATGGAAATTTTGCCTATTCTCCCTACTGCAGGTTTAACTATAATTGAACTATATATTGTGTAATTAACATTTCTGTATAATGTTGGCTTCATCACACTTCCAAATTTTATTTTTCAGTTGTCCTAAATTAAGCATAAAGAAAACACGAAAAATCTACTAATACACTACAGTCAACAGAGGTAATGGCTATACCTGCCACCGTGTATTCAGACATACAGTATGTTCTGTTGCTAAAATACTCTCAACACCATGACCGACTGAACTAAGGCCAAATGGTGTAAAGGATAACAACCCTTTCACACTGCAGAGTGTTTTCCTCTTTTCATTGACAGCGTGCTGACTGACATTAGCTGGAATCTCTCCTAACGACATGTTTGTTTATTTGTACAAAGCAGGATCCATGTAGGAGGATCCACTAGAGATAGTCAGTTTGGTTTCACAGGTTCTCCCCACGTTCCTACGCATGGCGCCCGCACGCCGATCCCCCAGATCGCTTTACCAATCTCTCACCAGTCTGAAACGCTACACCGCTGCCTGGGGGTGTGACCCGGGGGTCTTATGGTCTGTGCTCCTGACTGCGGCTTGCTGTAATCCTGTGCTTATCTCTGTTAGAGTTCTCTTATCACATGAAGCTACTGTGTTACCTCAAGCTGGGCTGCTGGAAACTGCAGTCCAAACTAAGGACTGCTGTGTACATGTGCAAGCATGCATGTGGTATGTTTGCATGTGGTATGTTGCTCTGTACAGATTGTAGTCATTTTTGTTTATTTTGATCATAAAATAAATTTTGAAATGTGCGTGTTTACCTTTTCATTGTCATGTATAAATATTCACAAATAAAATCTAAATAAAAAATAAGCTCACAAATTATCATTGCGTGCGGTTGTGTGTGTGCATCTGTGAGAGTGCTCTCTGTTCAACACACGGCTTTAAAGCCAGTAAAACCCCACCTGTTCTGCTTCGACAGGTGTGTGTTTATAGCGACCAACATTAGCTCATGTAGCACAGCCTATAAATATTTTCCCACTCGTACAATAAAACTCTTTGTCAATAACCGACCAATGAAGCATATGACTTTCACATCACTGAGTTCAGGCTCCTGTTAAATTGGCTCCCCTGACAATGAAGAAAAGAACAAATGGCTGATAAAAAAACAGCAGAGTCACGCATGTTTGTTGGAACGGAAGAAGTGGTTTTACTGTTGAGGGGATGTAATTTAAACAACACGGCCTCAGAATCTGGAACAGCCCTCGTCGACCATGATTCAGTTTATTTATATAGCGTCAAATCAACGATACAATTCTTTATTCTCACATCTCAAACTCACATCGTTATGAGGCCTAATTTGTCCTGTGTATTTTAATGTTACTCTTCACTAGACAATTTATCTTTTTTACAATATATTACAAGCTTTTGTTTTTCAGTTTTCTTATTTTATCTTTATAAATGCATGTAATATTTATATATATTCTCTTTTGTGCATTTTACATTTCCGTGAAAATCCCAAAATGACACCAAATATATCAGGCTGAAATACAGGTAAAAATGGTTATAAATTGATTCATGAAACTTTTTGGTTTTCTCTTAATACTATGATAAATATTAATCAATATTAAATAGTCTTGCAACATTTAAAAAAAACCATCCTACGTGTGTTATAGAGTGATTAGTGTGAGCGTATACTGTATACTGTGGCTTCATTAAAGAGCTGATGTATTTTTTGGACATAACTTGAACATTTTCTGGAAGGGTTGATAGGGTATGTTTCAGAACTGCAGCTAAAATCCAAACTGTTATGTACAGTGTGTACAGTATGTATCTGTATGCTGGTATGTGCGTGATGAATTATGCCCGCTGACTGTTGAAAGCTGCGCGCTGGGCACTAGAGACGGCTTTCCAAAGGTTCGCCGGGGCAAATTTTCACCTCGCTCATCATCTGCTGCACTGGGCTTTTCAAGGGACCTGCCTTAGTGATGGACGCCTATCAACAGCTGCTGTTTTTCAACCCCAGTCAAGAGCCAACACTTTTGGAAACCAACTGTAGGGCAGCAAGTACTGACAAATAAGCTCTTGGGAATACTCTTATTCAATTGGACCCAAAGACAAAGTGAAGAGATAAACATTGACCTTGTTTTCTTCACTATTGGTAACCCAACAGATTCCTACAATGTATTATATTTGCAGTGAAATCAAAGTCTTAAATTTGAGTATGTTTACAGATTATGTGCCCTAGAAGAAAATAAATACTCATAAAATGAATAGTCTAATACTTCTAAATTAAACTTCTGTCTATACAATATGGATAAAACGTTCTCGGCTAATGCTCATTCTCATCTCTTTCTTTTTACCACATCATGCCATGCAAGCGTCACCACAGCAGCCCTTCAGCAGCCTATTCAAATCCTCCATGAGCGTAAAGTAGAGTAAAAAAGATTAACACTTTCAGTTAGCTCTGCAGTTACAGTACATATGTGTGATGTATCTGGAGCATTCGTCTGTACAGAGCTTATGTGGACAGCTGCTTTAACATGCGTTAACATGACACAATTTAATACACTGCTGAGTTGTGTCTGGACATAACAAATGTTTACAGTAGGACACAAATGTAAAATGTGTTTCCCCCTGCCTAAAATGGAAACGTAATTATTTGCAATAAAAGTATGATAATGCAGCATAGAACACATTATAAAATCCTAAAGTATGAATAATATATGAATACTATTTCCCCAAATGTGCATTTCTATACAACATCTTCCTCAATACAGAAGCTATTTTGTCATATATCTGAATTTTACAGATTAAACTGTATCCAGGGCCTGGATAATTATTAAGTGGTAAAATAAAGGTATTTGAAAAACCTCAACACGTAGTTTTTAGCCAACATTTTAATGACAAAGTTTGCCAGGCTATCCAGTTGAGTGGTAAAAAGTTGTGAAGCCCAGAGACGCAGCCTGCTGTTGGCCGCAGCAGCTGCCAACGAGAGGCTCTGGGTCCATTCATAACGCACCATATATACTTTTTCCTGCTGCTGAGCTACAAATTCTTTAAAGATACATGGAAGAAATGCAGTATAAAGACCTTTTCAAACATTCTAAATAGGCCCTTTTGTATTTCCTGTTGCAATGTTTGTTAATGTAGTAGCTGACAGGAAATGAACTTAAACAGGAAGTAATTTTGGCAATGAAAAGGACTATTGGAGAAATGCAGTATGTAACGTAATTAGAGATAAAATATAATAACACATCATCTTACTCTGCACCAAAGAACACCAAAGGAAACTGGCCCTCCGAGTCTGTTATTGCAGCAGTCATTAATGAGTAAAGTATTATTCATTAATCACATTTGAACATTTCCATGAAACAAGATATAATCAAGGTACAGCTGGTTTTATGTTCAAGGATGACAGCTGTTCCTAATCACTAGCATATAGCCTCCCACATCATTTGATTTATATGTCATGGGTAAACTCTGATAATCCTGAGAAAACACCCATACATTTGTCTGACCTTTGACTCTGGCTGGTGTGAGGCGAATCCTGTATCTGACGTGGGATAAGTCTTCATGGCTGCAGGTGGCAAGTATGATGCATTGGCTCCTGCATCTGTGGAAACAGTTTGAAATATGGATTTAACATTATCCACATACGGTCGACCTAGTGTGGGATAAAGTTACATTTTGTTGACTTGTTGACAAGGCTCAATGTTATAAATATACAAAGAGTGTCATTCAAATCATTATTAGTTTTTTTTCGCTTTTTATTAGTTTCTTTGTTGTATAATTATGGAATCTAAAAACACTAGGTTGGAATAATAAGACTCAAATGCATCAGTGCTAGGAACTGACATCTTGGAAGTATAGTGATACTCTACTGTGATGTCAACATACTCTCGGGTTCTCAGTTATACCCTATGTTGTTATTTTTCCCCGAAGAGGATTGTTGTTTACAACGGACAGTTAAATGGGAGTTTGGGAGTACTGCTATAATATTCATACTAATGTTAAATCAAGGTTTATTTTTAAAATCTAATGACAAGATTTTTAAACTTACAATTAGTTGAATGTGCTGTAACTATAATGATATGGCTTGATTTCTCAATAATGGCCCATGATGCTGGCTTTATACTGTACAACAGTTCTGTCCACAATTTTTCATTCTTAATTACAGCTATTTTTCACCAACCTTTCTAAACACTGAAAACTTAACTGAAAGAAAAAGAATCAACAAAAGGTTATAAGTGAAACGGTAACCACGGTTCGCTGAGTGAAGAGACGATCTCTCTAACTTCAGGCCGCTGAAAAAGGGTTAGGCGAAAAAGGCTCTTTCAAGCTGTCTGCAGCCACCCACAGTATTCATACATTATAGAGATAGGGTACATAGATACTATCAATGTGATAGAGAACAGGTGCTCAGTGTGTTTATGTGTAGAAAAGCACTACACATGTGTCATCAGCTCTGTGGGTTTGCTGTTATAATATGTGCACCAAAAGTCACAAACCCCTTTGGCTTAGTGTTGTGGTCCACCATATTTTGGATATTCTAACAGCATACATCAATGTATCAAAATACACTGTGTCAAGTTATAAAAACTTGATGCCTCATGCCCTCACGTACCTCTAAAAATACTGCCTGACCTCCATCTATCACTCTGGTTCACATATTCCAGCGATCAGAAAAACATCGCTCTAACATCGGTAGCAAACGGAGGCACTTGTGGTGACAAATGGGTTATCCTACCTTGACTTGCAGCGGAGTAGACCATGGAGTTCGTCCCTGCGGGGTTCAGACTTCCATCAGAAGGCCTACCGACAGCGTAGTGAACAGCTCCAGCTGATACCACCGCGGAGCTGCAACAATCAGAGAAGGCTGATTTTAGCTGCCTCTCCCCTGCCTTGCTCACTCATATCTTATGACAGAGCTCATATTCATAGAAACATAAGGCAGCTGTATATAGAGCAAGGAAAAGCAAAATAAAATGCTTCCAACACTCAAGTGAGATATTTGCTCTGAACTGACCTAAAGCAAAACAAACACCCATTTAAACACAGCTGGTAGGCGAGAGGAAATTACCCAACCATGGTCAAGGTTAATAATAAAAGCAAACATTTATTTTTTTTAAATTTTTTTTACATATAATTGTTTGAAAATCAACTAAAAACAAAATAAACCACGTGAAGCCATTAGTTTTGTGAACAATCACAATTTACTTTCAACTCTGTCCAGTGAATTTTAGAGTTGTAAATAACTCACCTTTCATTTGTGTACAAGGTTCGGTTCTGCAAGTGTAGTTTTCCCTTCACGTGCTGGTCCCAGTCCTAAAACACACACAGACCATCCAAACATAGTCTTAGACAGCTCAGAAACACTGGTAGCTCACTGCTTGCCTTCCAATGGTAGGTCTTACATACCCCTTGTATAATCTCATGGCTGAGAGCAATTAAAGAGACAACATCTTGGATTAGTTAGTTAGGGGCTGCCCCACAAATCAAAACATCTAGCTACAGTACATCAGCTATTTTCAGGCTGAAATGCCCATTTTCTCATCCCAAGCCAGGACATAGAGTGCTCCAGGGTATTTTTGTAGGCCAACCAGGAAGTTAGCATCACCCTCGTTCCCTCGACAAAAAGCCAATGGGATTTTCCCATTGGCTTTTTGATTATTGCAGAAAATAATCTCTGTGGCAAACACACATTTATGATACTTACATGTTTTTTTCAGCAAGATAATCTTCACAAATGAACACCACTTCAATGATTTTTGAAGTGTGAATGCAATCGCCAGTAGTAAAAAGCTAAAGTTAGGCTATAAATATACTATACCATGGTCGAATGAGCGCGAGTATACACAGCGAGTCTGTAATGGTGGACGTTTAGTAGTCTCATTTAGCCACTTATTAGCAACTGCATTTTATAAGACACATTAAGGCTTCACAATTCACAGGTGGGGTATTTATTGATGCATTTTATGTCATTGAACAAAACGTTAAAATCTCTTCAGCTTGTGTTAACCACGGACCTTATTTCAGGCATCTAACTGCGGTGTACTGCGGAAACTACAAATTGCCCAAAACAGAGCTGCAAGACTAGTCTTACATTGTTTTAAGTACAGGGACATTCTATAGTAACAGCATTTATTCTACTAAACCCGAGTGTTTATACGGTCAAATTACCAAATGCAGGGACGTTCAGTCATTTCACTAGAACAACAGATGATGGCCAAATCATGTTACCTCACCCAAAATCTAATGCTTTAAAAAAGACGGTCATTTATCGTGCCATCAAATACCATCTAAGAAGACATTACTTAAGCAGCTGATCCATAGTCCAGAGTTGGTCATGTATGTTTTTCGTTCTTTTTCCCTGATGATGGGCCTTGAGGCTAAATGGTTGTGGATGATGTGAATGAATGTGAAATTGATATATATGTTTGGAAAATTTGAATGCTATTAGCGAAACACAAATATGATGTTGTACAGTATATAGTATGTACTATATGTGATAAATGTAATGTACTTGATTTCGGATCCCAGGAAGACTAGCTGGTGCCATTGGTATCAGCTAATGGGGCTCCTTTTTAAATAAATAAACTAAAGAACATTCAAAAAACCCATTGACTTCGAGATGAAGGAAATGGAAGTGCTAAAATGCTAACTCATTTCCAGGTTTTAGGACTCATTCCTGTAACAATCTATTGCTGTTGTTTGGAAAATCTGATGAGCAACAAATGACCAACACTACATGGGGATTATAGTGCCCACTCGTTTAATTACCCATTGTCACATGACCTCTTGTTTTATTTGAGGACACTACATGAGGAATATATTGTTCGCTTGTACAATTCTCTATTGTCTACTATTAATTAAGGTGTGGGCTGAAAAATGTTAGACTTACAGGTGAATCGTTCTGTTTACTTTCAGGTGTTCTACAACTACAGCTATGTTTACATTTACATATAAGCATTTACTGTACATTTTGACTGATCAGTACACTCACCTTGAGGTTGTAGACCTTCTTGTCACAGATGCTACACTGGTGTGGCAGTTGAGTGGGTGTGACTGCGTGGTAATCATTGACTTGGTAAGCCTGAAGTGTCCTGGTACCTGAAGATAGGGTTTCCTCACTTCCATGCAGGGGCTGGTAGCCCCCAAACCCCTGCGTGCCACTTGAAGCAAAAGAGGAAACCCCACTAATGGGATTGAACTTTGGGTCAGGGGTTGGCTCCTCCGGGTTATACAGTTCCGTTCTGGACCGAAGTGGCTGCCCAGCTGCTGTCCACACATTGGCAGCATCAGAAACCATATCCACCTTTCCAGCGTGACTCAAGTTAGCAGGGCCTTTCCATTGCTCCTTATGCCCGGTGGAGTTATAAACATTCATGTTTTGCTCATTGACACTAAACCCAGATTGTTGTCCCAGCACATCATGCCCATAGAAATCTCTCTGAAAACCAACATTGTTCATGTTTTTTGCCTGAGTGTTAATCACTGTGTACTGTCCATCACCAGCATTGGCTGACGCTGCAGATGTCCCCCCAACTAAGTTGTACTGAACACGCCTGTCAGTATCAGAAGGGTAAGTTGACCCTGATGTTTTACCATACTCCGCACCCTGTTGGCCCACTGTGCCCCCTCCACCAGGATGGTTCAGTCTCACATTCCCTTGGTTTTGGTTGAATCCCCCGCCAACCAAGGCACCCAAGGCTGAATTTGAAGAGGAAAAACCTAGCACACCCGTGGGGAAGGCACCCTGAGGGTTCCCAACCATAGTAGTCCGTAGCTGATTGAACAGGGGTTGGGACATGGCAACATTGGAAAGAACCTGATTGAGAACAGAGGCGGTATTGCCCCCCTGAGCCAGTTTCAGGCGATGGAGGGTAAGCTGGGCCTGGAGCTGAGCGAGCTGGAGGCTGGCTGGGGTCAGGAGGAGCTGCTGGTTCTGCTGCTGAAGCCCCGCCTGCACACCGCCTGCCCCTGCCTGGAGGCTCTTCTTATCAGCGCTATCCACAGGCACCGCACCGATGCTATGGGGGACAAAAAAAATAAACATCACATACCTCAGAAATCTCAAAGGGCAAATCCACACACCATGTTAGATGTCGCACAATAGCTGAGAAGGTAGCTAATGTTTGTGTTTATGATAACAAGAATGCTCCTGAAGTGTCAATCGATCCTGTGGTCTCATTATAAATAGTGTAATGCAGATTGAGTCCGCAACTCAAGTTTGATAGACCGCAACCAGTTGCATGAATCAAGCCAATGTAAACTGGAGGAAACATGAATGCAGAGACAATGCCAACAGGAACCAATGGGACTGAGTGGAGCCAGCAATACAAGTCATGCATGTTTATTTTGGAACTCAGCAATTAATGTTAAAGACATTTGTTTACTGGTTGAACAGGAGGTATGGTATTATGGGTGGTTGAATTGTGGAGGTAGAGCAATTGTCTATTAGACATTTTAAACACAAATTAGATACACTTAATACTGTCTACAAGGAGAATTAGTGGAGGGTGGTTTTCAATTTTCAATGACTAAGTGACAAAACTGGCATGGAAGAGCAATGGATGGTCAATATTGTGAATAGTATGTTATCTTAATGTCCAACAAACAAAAAAACAGAATTATTCCACTTTCAGTTAAGTGCACACTGTTTTCAATCATTACACCCTTTCAATACCATTACCGATTGCTTATGTCACAACTGTGGCCCTGCATACATTTGGCTGGAGCAAGTGTTTATGCTTCATGCAGACATTGTATATTACAAAACTACCAAACAATGACCACATTTGTACAGTTAGAAAGGGTCAATGAGCATTCATTTGAGGCTCTGCGAACTAGCAACCATCAGTAACTATATTACATTAGCTACTCCCATTAATCATAGAACTAAAGAAAAAAATATATCACTGGCATTACAAAGAGACATTTACTCGGTACTCCACTGCTGACGTTAGCTGTGAGAAATTTTCAGCTCCCCATATTCACACAAGTCTGTTCCTCACAGCTAGCATCTGCTAACAAGGCGAATCTTACAAGTGACCAACTAGCAGATGGACAAGCAGTTGGGCACAGCCATCAGCTGGCTGTCAGTCCTGCTGGGTTTAGGATAAACTAAAGGAAATAATCAATGCCAAGAGGTATTACTCAGCTGTTTGCTGTTATCTAACTTAACAATGTGTTTGTTTATGGTAAACACATTTATTTTCCTTTGGTTTTATGGCTGACAAAAGTAGCTAGGAAAGATGGTTATGTCAGCTGAGCAGAGCAATGCGCCCAGAATATCGTATATTTTATAATTTCATAGTTTCTTTTTTGTACACATGCTCTGGTAAGTCACCATCAACCATTGCCCATGACCTACAGTACGGTAGCTTCCGCTGTATTGTGTGAACTACAGTGTGACAGTGAGAAGTCTATTTATGGCAACTCTGTTATACATGTGGTGGTGCAGAAATGAGTCCTAAAACCCAGAAATGAGTTAGCATTTTAGCACTTCCGGTTCCCTCGTCTGGAAGTCAAAGGGTTTTTAGTTAGTTGCCTGAAATAAAGTATGTGGTTAAAACAAGCTTAAAATTTTTTTATGTTTTGTTCTACGATATAAAATACGTCAGTAAATATCCCACTAGTGAATTTTGAAGCTTGTATATGTCTTAAAGAAGGTGGTTGCTAACAAGTGGCTGAATGAGGCTACAAAATGTCATCACTCCGACACGTCCGCCTTTACAGCCTCATTGTATTCTCGCGCTCATGCGACTGTGGTGTAGTTAGTTTATAGCCTAACGTTAGCTTTTTACTTCTAAGGTTATCTAACGAAACAACACTTGTAAGTATCATAAACGTGTGTTTGCCACAGAGCTTATTTTCTGCAATAATCCAAAAACAATGGAAAAATCCCATTGGCTTTTTGTCGAGGGAACCCATACAATTCAGGGTTTGCCTACAAAAATACATCCTTCCTGCACCACTCTTCTTCTCCTTTAGTGTTTATTGACGGTTGGCAAACCAACTTAGAGGTGCAAGCCTTTGCACCACTCTATTGAACCTGCTAAAGGGTACTATGGTGTAGCAAAAGTTGTGAGTATTAGGCTTCTCAACCCGTCTGTCTCCTGGTTTCACAAATATGATATGTCCAGATTACTGATGTAGGGACCTGCCATTTCTGGTGGCAGAGACAATGAACTGTGTTCTCAGGATCCTTGAGTACCCAGCCAATGGCTGGTGACCAGTGACCTCATGAACTCAGTAACATGATCCTTCCCACTGGACACTGCCATTGGCTACTGTAGCATTTCACACCTAGGTGTGAAAATCACCCAGAACAAAACCAGAGGAATGTCTTTGTTCCTCCTCTTTTCTCTTTCCACTCTTTCTTCACATCTCTCCTGACCTGAGAGAGGTGCAGCTCAACGCTGCTCTCCAAACCGGAAGCAGCTCTGCTCTCTGATCAATGGCCTGTTAGGAAACAGCCATTTCACCACAAGGAACCAAAGGCAGATGACGCGAGAGCCTGCCTTTGACCAACTAACTTCAAAGACAACATCTTTGATTTGGAACCACAACTTCAACACATTGAATTACAAACCCTGTTCTTCCATGGATCGGTAACGTACTGGGCTTACCTTAGCATTAGCAATCGCACATGGCTGAGCAAGACTGTTCAACATTGATTTCTTATCTGTACCTGTATTAATATGTTTAATGTTATTCATTGAGTTTGACTTGTGA
>CAKAOH010001599.1:0-48341 GCA_916701665.1 Sebastiscus tertius
ATTAAAACAAAATCCTTACTTCCTTGATCTCATATGAAAAATCAACCTGCCACCTGAACGGTTTATTTCCGCAGGCAATGGCCATTTTCCAATAAGCAACGTGCCTCTAATTAATCAACCTCAGAACTGACAACACCGATCACTCCTCAATTCCTAACCCTTCAAACTGCTGCTGTAATGGTAACGCCCAACATGTTTACATTCTATCATCTGTTGTTGACATTTTTCTGTCTGCCCTTATTCATCATCCCCTTCAGAATGATTCGTACAGATTAATTATACGTTATTATTGTATGCTACTGTGCAGAAATAGCTCTCAATCTTTGCAATTGCATAGTGCAGCATGGTTGTATCATTTGCTGAGGGGGTAATTGTACATTTGGTTATGATTTGTGCTTATTGCATCAATGGCACACCAATAATTACAGTGAACCCCTTCCAGTGATTACCGCAATAGTAACTAATGATTTGTCTCCTACTGTATCCTGCGTGTTGGCACTCTCGCAAGGCTCTCCTGATGGAGAATTGACAAGCTGTGCATCTAAATTCTTTTGATGTGTAGAATGTAAGACTGGGGAGCTGCATTGGAGTTGTATTTCTACAGACATTTGTGCAGCTGTTAAAGACACAGAAATAATCAGATTTCACAAGAAATTCTCGCTCTCACCTCGTCAAATTCCTCCGCTTGGTCAGTGTTCCTCGGCATCAGATACCGATGCATTATTATAACCCCTTTAATATCAGTTTTGGATGCGTCAGGGTCGGCGTGTCTTTTAAACTCTTGTTACATGGAAAGTGTCTTTTCAAAATAAACTTCCGTTTTCACAGGAAGTTAGGTTTAGGCAATCCAACCACTTAGGGTTAAGAAACGATCATGGTTGACAAGGGCTGTCCCGAATATCATTTTTTGGGCTGTGAAGCTTCGGCGAGAAATATTGAAAAGTATTCGAAGCTTCGCGGAGAAGAGCAGCAGGCCGACATGTTCTTCTGTCTGTCTGTCTGCATCTCCCCTGTTTCAGTGTCCGGCACAGTGATATCCATCTGATAATAATAATGTTGAATATGAATAATAAACAATGTTGAGTAATTATTCCTTATTTCATGGGCTATTTTGGGAATCATACATTATTACATACTTATATATATACAAATTTTAAAATATTAAAAAACAAAGTATTCTAATAGTGATTTGGAGGTTGAATACCATGGCAACAGTCGATGCTTTGAAGCATTCGGGTCAGCCGTATGGTTGACGTTAACAAGACTGACTAACAATTCAGGCAACTCACAGGACTAATGATACTAACGAGTCACGTGACTAACGAATGACAAAATAATATTATTAATAATAATCAGCTGTCTCCTGGTTGAAAGTCTTGTGTTTTTATTTATTATTATTATATCACTGCCAATTTATGTATCTGACATAATAAAATACCGTCATATCCTGTGTATAATGGTGCATATTTTATTTGGAATCAGAGTGATCTGAAGAAATGTTAAAAACTATTTGTCTATCTTTCTCTCACAAACAGACAAACAGACGCACTTCTTGTCAACATCGTGTTTTCCATTTCCATAGCCTAAACAATAAAACGATGCCTAGGCATATTTATTAAGCCTCCAACCCAGAGAATAACTCGCAGCTCACAGCCATCTGACTCAGCACCTACTAAATTGTGCTGCCTCTGGATACTGAAAAACTGTCAGTCTCACACTGGGCAACATCTGTCCTCTGCTGCCACACAAAATGCCTTCCCCTCACATTTATTTTAGTAAAGCAGCAATATGAAGGATAGATTATGGACGGATAAACAGGCGAGGGAGAACAAGACAAGGAGAATGTCAGATCATCAAAACACGCTGCATGGCCATATGCTACAATATGCTAACAGCAAAAAAATAAAAAAAAAACCCCAAAGATAATACTTTAATATGCATGACTAAGAGCTTTAAAGTCTGCTGCATTATCTTTAGTAAGCTAAGTCATGTTCACTGAAAGAAACAACACTTTATATTTTTGTACAAACATAATACTTTGATCCGGAGCAGCCATATGATTTAGTCTGTGTTGACATTTAAGAGCAAAAATTGATGTTTAATAATCTTATGAGTCATGACAAGAACATTTAATTTACCTCCAAAACAACAGTAAATGACATAACAAAGAGGCAGGCAACACTAAGTTAACCAACACTGTCTAGAAGACATTTCCCCGTTGCAAAACAAATGTTTATAGGAGTATTTTCTGATCCGCCCCCTTCGTTGTTAAAGGGGCAATGCGTAATGTCTGGCCACCTGCTCCAAACAGTCAACTACTAACTAACAGCAGCTCAACACAGCCCACACAGCTCAAACTCTGAGAGCCGGTCAAAATAATACTGCTGTCTTATAATCTTCACGTGTGGCGTCAGCCTATCGTTTATGTTACCCATCTGTGTGTTTGTGATGCTAACCGGCGGCTGCATGGTCCGTGTCCGTTTTGATAGTTTGTTTATTGGAATAAATAAAAAAAAATGAAAGTGTCAGAAACGTGAAAACAACCCGCACCTTCATCTCGTCCTTTGCACAGGAGACCACCCCACCAGGAGTTGAGCGTGCAGCAGCTCTGGGAAATAGACCGAATTCAGCCAGCCCAAACCCCAGCGCCGGGAGTCACAGTGGGCTGGTGGAGTGCTGGGACTAACCTGTGTAACGTCAGCAACAGAAAGTTTGCTGATCCGGCAGGGAGTTGGGTTAGTCCCTCGGGCCCATGCAGACTCTCTGTGATGTGGTTTCCACCGCTAGCTGAATGTGAGCCAACTGCTAACTGAAGGTCAGTCTCCAGGAGGACGAACCGAAAAGTCGTTTTCTTGTTTCTTCCACTTTGGATTGAGTCCAATAAACAAACTATCGAAACACACACAGACAGTAACTTCAACGTGATTGACAAGCCCTCGGGGCAGCTCTACTTCTTCATCCTCTCATGTTGGACTGAGGGCAGACTGGACGCTACAGTGACTCACTGTCACCGTGGTATTACAAGACAGGATGGGCCGGGGCTAGCTGGTTAGCATGCTCATTCCAGTAGATATCTCTGCTACACAATACATAAACGCCTTTGACGTTACGTCAACGCTTTAACCTCTTCATAATCTGTTGATAATGTTAGTTTATTTTTTGAATGTTTTAAAGGTCACATATTGTGCACTTTTTCAGGTTCATATTTGTATCTTGTGTTTCTGCTAGAACACGTTTACATGCTGTAATGTTAAAAAAAAAAACTTTATTTTCCTCATACTGTCTGTCTGAATATACCTGTATTTACCATCTGTCTGAAACGCTCCGTTTTAGGGAATTTCAACAGAATTGCGTTGCTAGGCAACAGCTTGGGTCCATTATTACTTCCTGTCAGCTGATGTCATTCATATACACTGCAACAGGAAATAAACTGGGACATATTTAGAATGTTTATGTTTAAAACCGTGTAATGGTCTAAATATTTTATATTTGTAACATCACAAATGGACAGTAATCTTAACGGCTTGTTTCAAACACACAATTTCTGAATACGAGCTATATGTATTTCTCCGTATATTGAGCATTTTGATATTTAACAGTATTGATATCGCACTTAGATCTGCTTTATAATATAAAAGACAAATCTCACTTTTTACAATATGGGACCTTTATGCTTAAATTCTGGCCAGAACTTACACATTTCCCCAACATTGACTGTTTGTAGGCAACCCTACATGCTTTAGGTGCAAGAAGCAAATATTGTATTACAATTGCAGCTGTTGTAGGAAATGCTGCTGCAACTTGGTAGTACATTTTAAGAGACAGGGTTGTGGTAGAGTGGATGCACTACACGGTGGTGGTGGTGTCAAAGGCCCTTACTTTTTACTCTTAGCCATCCACCCCGGCCTCCTGTGCAGCAGTATAACAACATCACATCACTTCACATCATTATGTGCACCACCACAAGAGGTCACATGTTAACAGAAAAATACAGTAGGCTGTTTTCATTTGAACAAATGACGAATGCTGTTGGTTTTGTTGTGAAGGAACTCTCCACAATCCATCACAATCATTTTTTCAAGCAAAATCTGTCAAAAATCACAACTACTGCCTCCCTTGTTTTTAAGATGCCAACATCTGTCGGGTGCCCATCTGAGTTTCCACAAGCCAAACAGAGACAGCTTTGTTACCTTTTGATTTGAAAAAGAAAATGTCTTTTTGATCGTTAAGCTCATTTATCTCACTGAAAGTATTAAGGATTTTAATAGGAAGGCAATGCTCTATCAATATTTTCCCCTGAATCAACACACTGCTATATTATAAAATGCTCTTATTAATGTAGTGGCTTAATGGGAAGTGTTTCTATTTGAAACCATCTCCTATTCCACTCAATTCATTGGGAACATATTTGTTCATATACTGAAGAGCGTATAGGGGCCTCTACAGAAGATGATTTAATTATATATGCACTGTATGACACGTTCACAGTGCTATACAGCTCCAGCCAACGATCCATGACTTGAGTGTTCGAAATCAATCTAATTAGCACTTCTGGCCCAGACCCAGGCTTTTAGTGTGGAAAATTAAACCGAAGGTAAGTCTTTCTTCTTTATATTTTGCATCCATAGGGACCCTCACAGTTAAGAAGGAGTGAATTTATAGTAGTTTTGATGCAGGTTCAGCAGCTGTTGTGAAAATCATTTGCATGTGTGGTCTGTGCTGCTCATGGTGAGGCTGTATTGATTTTTTCCTCCTCCTGTTTTTCCCTCCTGTTTCTGAAGCCCTTCTAGCCCAGAGAGCTCTGATGCTGCTGATTATCTTGGGGGAGCCTCTGAATCAGCGGGTTGTCGTTCCACCCAAAACCCCGAGCTTAACGAGCCTTCACCTTGACTGACCCCGGCTTCACCCCATCGCCGCTATAGCTTTTTATTAGGGCGCTAAGTGCAGTGGGGTCTGCAGTACGTGCTATTCCGGTGGGCCCGCTGTGTATCGTTGTTTTCGTTCCAGCCTCCATAATTAATTGGCCTTGATGAGCATAGCGATGGATACTAATTGGTCGGTTAGGGATCTCTTTGACTTCATGTTTTAACATGGGGATGACACATAACATTTTAAATGATTCAGCCTAAATACTGTGAGTGAAGAGCCTCTCCGGCGACTCTTTGCCCTTGGTAATCCTCAATATTTATTACTCCTGAAATATCTCATTTATCAAACGTTTGGAATAGTTCATTTCTCACTGTTGTGGCTTGAAAAGGAGGAATGGGAGTTATGCCTATCAGTTTAAAAGAATCTCAAACA
The DNA here is from genome assembly GCA_916701665.1 of Sebastiscus tertius. Taxonomy (NCBI): domain Eukaryota; kingdom Metazoa; phylum Chordata; class Actinopteri; order Perciformes; family Sebastidae; genus Sebastiscus; species Sebastiscus tertius. The sequence goes on from CAKAOH010001599.1 coordinate 5,302, forward strand.
TCTTGTACTATTTTCAAAGTAGCCTTCATAAAATATCTGGATACGTGACGAGACACTTCAAACAGAACTCTTTTTATCAGTGTTACAGTATTTAGTGGCATGAGCTGACTTATACATTATTGTCCGTGTTTGTTTTGTATGCGATTTGATGATGCCTCACTAATATTTTTTACCAAGAGTTTATCATTAACTATAAACAATATATATATATATATATATATATAAAAACACATATATATATATATATATATTATACACACACATATGTGTGTGTATAATTTCTTTAACGTGTTAACGCAATTGACCTTTCAGAGGTTTTAGCAGTCTTTAAAGTTAGAGTGATACTGGTATCATATGAAACTAGAAAAAACTTAAAGAACATATTGGTACCAACCATGTCATATCAGCTTGCCACAAAGCAGGTTAAATAACGCTCCAAACTTACACTAAATGTTGGCAAGGAATAACTGCCATGACCATTTTCAAAGGGGTCCCTTGACCTCTGACCTCCAGATATGCGAATGAAAATGGGTTCTATGGGTACCCACAAGTCTCCCCTTTACAGACATGTCCATTTGTCTTTGTTTTGTGTTGTTTATTGATTTTCAATAATAAATATATACATGTGTTTGCATAAAGCAGCATAATTGTCTACTCCCATGTTGATAAGAATATTATATACTTGACAAATATCCCTTTTAAGGTACATTTTGAACAGATAAAAAAAGATTAATTGTGATTGAATATTTTAATCAATTTCAATTGATTACATTTTTAATATCCCAATTTATTTATTCATTTATTTATTCATTTATTTATTTATTCATTCATTTATACTTGTGTCCAACATTGTGATTCAACATGAAGGTTACCAGACATTTCTTACGGCATTCTCATATTATAAACACTCCCCCACCCACCTTATATCTCCATGGCTAAATAAGTGATGCAAACAATAAAAATACTAAGCAGTAGTATAGTACAAAGAGGTAGGTTCGTCTGGAAAAAATAATGAAATAGAATAGAATAAATACATATGTAAGATTATGTATATATCCTAATAAATAATACCTTAGAAGCTAAAACATGCTTGTCCATAGAGATGTGCTGACCCTGGCACATACACAGCTTCCCTCTCAGTAACTGCAGACCGACCCACTGACTGTCTCTTTAATAAATCCTCAGATTCACCCCTGGTGCAACGCTGGGCAATCTCCCCTTCCTTTTTGTCTTCCTCTAATTAGTCACATATTAGAAATGCAGTGAGAAACAATCTAATTAAGAGGGCCTGACTCAATTTGCTTGTGGAAAGTTCAGTAATGGAGGTGGGGAGAGCGAGGGTGAAACACAAGGGAGAGGTGAAGTGGTGAGAGGGAGCCTAATCTAAGCCATCTATCTATCCATCTCCAAACCAATTAATGAATCTCGATGCGCAGACATGCAAAGGACAAGCAGATGCGGGAAGCTGCGGCCTGTCATGTTTGTTTTATTGTGCACGTCTTTGTGTATGTTCCTACCTGCTGCGAATTGAAACCTATCGAGATTCACCACGCTGTGTTGAGAGTAGCGATTAATCAGCACAAGTTGGACCATAAGCGTAAGCAATTCCCTTCCCTGTGAGCGGTGCATAAACAAAACATACTGACAAAGCAAACGTATGGAGATTAAGCCATTTATCTTCAGGCTAATTTGATTTAATACCTGTAATCGCATTAAGGCACAGTTTGGGGTGCATTTATCTTTTTTTGTTCATCCATTTTTTATAAAACCAGCATTGACCTAGCACCTTAAAGACATAATTACATTACACAGCCTTGCTTTTCAAGTTGCACATGTTTAAGAGAGATGTTAAGTGTAGAAGCTGTTTGTTTTGACCTGTTCTTCAGTATTCTGCGTGCAACACACAGCTAGTTACAAAGGTTTACATTCCTTGCTTTATGGTGTGTTGTCATCTCCCTCTCTCTGAGGGAAGCTGGCTGTCTTCTCTGAGACTGTCCCCAACAGTTGATATCAGTCTGTATTATTAATTCATATTGCCGTAAATAAAATGGTTATGACCGTCGTTTGGTGCATGCATCCCACTGAAAAGATATATGTACATTTCATATACAGGTTGAGGGTGTGATTTTTCTGAAGCATAGAAATAGAATATAGGGGTAGAACGGACATTCCTCCTCTATTCAATGTAGCAGGATGGTCAGAGCGGTGGCCATTTGTATATGTGCTGTTGCCATAGCAACTGTTGTAGCAGGCCGACTTCCGCATAAACTAAATTGACTTGCAGCGGGTCGCAGACTCACTGAGGTGAGGGTTTGCAGTAATGATGACTAAACGAGCAGTGGAGTAGTAACGTTATGACGCACATAGAAAATATAAATGAGTCAAATTAAACAACTTATTGCTTCACCCACAAACTCCGGTCACAGCAGAGGAAAGCACATTGCTATCGCCGGATGAGGGACAACTTTGTTCGGCTTGTTTTCTGTAAGCAGAGTAGCATTGAAGCATGGTGGAATTAGCAAGATAGCTAGCTAGTGGACAGCTGGCTGGTTAGCTCTTGGGCTGGTTCCGCCAGGCTTTGGTGCGGCTCTGATTACAGAAAACAGGTGGAACAGCAGGCTGGTGGTCGGCGGCAGCGCCGGGTCTAAACGGCCCCTCTGCCTGGAGACAAGCTACCTCACTAACTAGCCAGCCAGCTGTCTATGGGAGCTGCGTCCGTTCTCTTCCTCATGAGCTGCGACCACTTTACGGCCCCACTTACATGTGTGCTGTTGTCACCATAACAACTAACAACAATCTTTTGTACAAGTCAAATTACCGTTACAGTTCGATGACCCTTCCTTCTACTCCTATTTTATTTCCATGGTCTGAAGTTTTATCTTTTAAAGAGTTGATATAATGACCCATCGCAACTCGCAGAGAATGCTATTTTATTCGTATTTATTTTTTTCCATGTAAATTCACCAGGTAAAGGAAAAAAATGTAAATTGATGTTGCTGTTATTATCTAAACTTTAAAAGTTACTTGCATTATGCATAACGGTACAGAAACAGATTCAAGGGGTTATCTAATGCAAAAGGGCAGAGGGGCCATATGTTGGTAGACTCTTTCCCACTATCGTTTTATTATTCAAGGAAAGATATTCAAATCGGTTTAGCGCAGAGAAGGAAGGAAGCAACACGCAGTGCACAAAACATTATGGGACTTCCATAACAAGCTTTTTAAACAGACAGAAACATACCCTCGTGGCTAAGAACCTTGATTTAGGAACCCTTTAAGAGGCTAATGTACTTTACTGTTACATTACTGGTTCATAATAAAGGTGTAGCCTATATTACTGTAAGATTAAAATTTATTAAATTATATTAAACAGTAGTCCTGTAAATATTTTCAGCTTACATTTTCTAAAAGTTCAAATCAATTAAAGACATAATTGTCGAGGTAGTGTGCCGCTAGCTTAGCTGCTAAACACATAAAACATGTAAAAGCAACACTTACCCCTACTGAGCTTCTAACAGTAGGTCAGAATTTTTTTTTTTTTTCCAGTTCAAGCCCATCGGTACCACGTGAGAATGACCTGTAAATAAAAAATCAATCACAAATGAATTTCTTGCAGCATCCCTCCATATCTTTTCATCTGCATCTCCACTGCCGGGGTGAAGTAGACTCAAGAGGGGAAATCAATACAGAATTATAGCTTTCACTGGTTTGAGCAGGTTAGTCTGTTTCCTGGGAGGAAAACTGCTTTTTTTTTTCTCTCTCTTACATTATGGCGGCAAATATATCGATTTTTTTATGTCAAGTCTGTCAAAGTAAAAACATCTTTGCAACCTTCAGTAAAGAAAAAGTCAATTTTAGAGAACAGACCTGCATACAGTAGAAGTTTTTATATCCTCATTTAATAGTAGCAAAAGGGCAGCCTTTATTATTATTATTTATTAATTTTTACTTTCACTGGAATGTCAGTTCCGTACTGTATGCCTGCAAGGTTATTACCACAATGCAGGATTCAGATTGAGTGCAAACAGGAAGTAGTATTCAGAAAGTTAATTTGAAATTGTATGAAGGCCATTAATTGAAGTTTCACATGCTGGTTACAATAATCAAAACTGTTTTCAATGCGACATTGATTAACAAGTCATACAGAGACACAGAAATTGTTTTTCCCCTTTCAAAAGGCAGCTCATAGCAACAGTAAGATAGCTAACGTTAGTTAAACCACCTATAGCAAACAATAACTAGCGTAACCTCTTGTAAAGTAAACCTACGGTGTGTTCCAATCCGCATACTTCTGTACTTACACTTACTATTTTGAGTGCATAAGTGCGTTCCAATTGAGAAGTACGACAAAAAGCAGTGCACTCAAAGTACCCGGATGTTGAACTCAAAACGGTCAGATCGTTGAGTGTGGAACGCTGGACACTTTCCACACTCAACTGCCTCCATCTTGGTTACGTAGTGGAAGGGGCGGAGCCACGACCACTATTCAAACATACGTAGATAACAGAATAAAACAATACCATACGTAAACATACCGGTGCATTTTCAGCCAACAGGAGGACACATCGTAGGCGACGACGTTGGAAATGTAATTTCCACTCTGCTTTCATTTTTTTCAGAAGATATTTTGGCGGGTAGCGATTTCCGGTCAGTGCGCCACAGAGTTTTCGATTTGAGACGATCCTACCCCGTTGAAATTTACGCACTACTCAAGTGAGTACAGAGTGCACAAAGTGCAATACATTGAAGTGTACTTCAGGAAGTACGTGGATTGGAACACACTGCTATTGTTGATCAAGGTATTGAGTTATCTAAAACCTGCCTTTATTGAAATCAAGCACAAAGAGGATATTCCAATATGAAAAATAAACTACTTTAGGGTTTTTTGTTTGTTTTTTTGCAAAGAAATCTGAGTTACTCACTTTGAAGATCTACGCTGCCTTGGTATGGAGATCCACAGACACACTTTTTATTCTCATCAGGTGTATGCTATGAAGGGTTTTCAGTCTCATAATGCAAGAAGGAAATAATTATATTTAGAAAACAATATACAAAATTAAATAAACAGTTATTAATGATAATGTAGTAATAAAACACGGAAATATTGTGAAACTATAACCTAAATGATGTGTGTCTGTCCATGCTTAAACTGTATATGTTAATTATTGTACGATGCCTGCATAACTGGTTTGAAGCCAGTTTTTTAATAGGAAATTATAATGCTATAGCTAAATAAAAACACAACCCTAATGCGACATGTTATGCATCTTTATAAGGTTGGTAGATCTTCTTTGGCTTCTTGTCACCATAATTTGTGAAAAGTAAGTTAAAAAAAAAGAAACTTTATAATCATATGTTGGTGAACTTTAAACTGGGGGTTCATGTACAAAACAATGTAATTCTTCTACTTTTCATTAGATATAATAGTCTCTTACTTTTCTACCCTCATTAACCTTGTGTGTCGTTCCCCAAGCTAGGAAATCATAGCACAGATCTCAAACGTCAAAAATGTGCTCTTGTCATGAAACTCATTCAGCTGGCGGTGACTTTACTTCATTAAAAATGTGCATGAAAGTCAGTTTCCAGGACTCTGAGAGAACAACACGTATATACAGTTTACCGAATCAGTCACAATTAACTGAGATACAGGTTGACAAATGCGTTCCTTTCACAACGTAGCGTTAATGACAAGTGACACATGCAGTCAAAAGGTCATATCAAATGCAAAAAACAAGCCGTTGAAAGTAAACTGCATATAAAACGTTATATATAACATATTATGCAATGCATATACAGTATGATCACTGTAAAGTTGTTTTTTTAAATTGCCAGTTTATGTGTAGAAAAACTTTTGTCTTTATAATGTTTTAACTTTGTTTAAAAAATGATGGTATGTTCCCCATCAAATACATTACAAATTGGTTCAGGTTTATCTTTAATTAACATTCACACACACAGCTCTGATGTCTTTCTGTGGTTTATTGGATCACTGTATCATTCAATGTATTATTATTAAGACAGATTTTTTTTCGTCCATCCTGAGCATGACCTTGATCCGGCAAGCTTCATTCATTTTGGCACCTCGTCCCATTTTTAAGGAAAGAGTCCAAGAAACAAAATGACAATGGATGGACTGTCTGAGGGTCACTGTGCTGCCCACTAATGGGTAAAGCACTCCCCACGGTGCCACTGAATAAGTCCCTGTTCTAGGACAGTGATTTCCTACAATGAAGCAAAATTAGGAGGAATCCAGAGGCAGCCCAGGGGGAAAAGAAGCTATAGGTTGATTTCTTGGTCTACAATGTATTGTGAAGATTACCAGTGAATTTGCCTAGGTACAAGGTCGATGTGGTATACCACAGTACAGAACACCATGGCATTGAAATACTACAGCTTGAGCAGTGCATGTCCTGTATTTATTAAGCCTCCTATAGAAGCCTTTAAATCTCCTGCTCCTGTATCTGTTCAACAACAACAAAACGGAGCAGTGGCAGGTGAAAAGTGTTCCCAGTGATTACAATGAACCTCGAGGTCAAAGGGGGTCAACACGTAAATGGAAAACAGGGGTTTTAATCCACCACACATTGTGGGTGGTGAATCCAAAATAATTTGCCAGCTAAGTAAACAGCCAAAGGCAATGGTGCACACACTGCCAAAACATTGTGTCCAAAATCTAGCCAAAATAATTACTAAAAGGCAAAGACAGGGAGACAAAGAGAGAGGGGAGTCTCTACTGTTCAAAATGTAGAGGACTAAGCTTGTACATTAGCTGTATTTTCTTGGTGAATACTATTTATTTAAAAGTCACAGTAAAACTAATGATACATTGACCCTGCAATACATAAAGTCTACAGTACAATGGTCTGTTTTAAGTGTTAATTCAATTGTATGGTCGTTGGCGAAAGAGTTATCAGGGCACTATCCACCTCATTAGACTCAATCACTTCACTGCCAGGTACCCTTTTGAACCCCACCCATGTTGGGCAAGTTACTTGAAAATTGAATTTTTTACACATTGCATATTGCTCATTAAAACAGTAATTCCATTACATTACTAATTACTCCTCAACTAACATTCATCACTCAGCCCAGTGTTCTGTGTTTTCGTCTTACAACTTTCACTCTTTCACAGTGTGTTTTCAGTTGATGAAAGTTAATTGTAACATTTTGGTTGCCTAGAAATGTCTTTTTCAGCATTTCAGTGTACTTAGCTCCACCCTCTCGTGTCACTTCTGGTTGCAAGAAGCCAAGATGGAGACAGCCATAATGCCGAACTCAGGGCTTCAAAACTGTAGTCCACAAACCAATGGGTGATGTCACAGTGACTACGTACAGTCTATGATACACACCTTATATATCTATATGTCTTGTATATTTAACTCATGTAGAAAAACAAAACGAGTCATCGTGGTTTAACAAGCAGCTAGCCTAAAGTTACTAGCTACCTATATGGTAAACAGGTCGACCTACAAATTTATGGAGCAAGGCACCGTTACTGGGATTAGTACCTGTAATGTAAAAACTAAATATCAAATTGTACTCCTATCCCACTACTCATTACTGAAAAAAAAAATAATCACATTGCTGTAACCCCACACATTTGAAATGAGCAATGGCACTACAAGCTGAATAAAATGTTATTCCTCAACTGTTTTTACATCATGTATTTGTATTCCATGAAAGACAAAACCAGACAACAGACAAAACCTGCCCTTTACATTTATTTAATGATTTTCATCTGGAAGTTTAAACAGCCCTGAAGTGAGTGATGGCTCCATGCTGGTCCGCCACTTTCCTGCCCTCCAGGGTGTCCCCACGTGACGAAGTGAGGCTATTTTTGCAAAATGTTCCTATAGCTTGCTCTCCATACATCGAACTCAAAAAGGCACTTATTTAGCTTGAGGCTGGAGGTGCAGTGTAATTTCCCATAAATGTCTGTACTACATTCAAGCGTAAACACTCCATTTGCACATCTTCAACCGGCGGTGCTGGGCGATAATCATTCTTGCCACACTCACACGCCTGCATTCATCATTTGTGACTGGTGACTTTGTGAATATCTTTGAGCATATTTTACAAGTTGGCATTACCTTTCACAGGCACAGTGGGGTGAGCGGAGGGGCATACATAACAAAAAGAACTACTGAATAGTTGTATGACCCACGGGCTCTAAGGACAGGTGGGGAATACTTGATAGGCGTCTTTTGACAGCTACGGCGACAAAAATCTCAATCTGTTTGCCAGTTTTTCATTTAGAGAAGTCAAATGCGAGTGTCATGAGACAAAAGCGTTTGAAGTGCAAAATTCTCTGAATGTTGGAGACATAAATTGTCAGAGCTGTCTGCTTGTGTTCAAACAACATAAACACAATTTCTATCATGCATTTAATCCCCTTCCACTTCCTTTTGAATGCATTTTATCATCATTATCATCAGTCTTTGATGAAATCTCACATTGCAGATATTCCTCCAGTACAGACTGATTTCCAAACTACAAAATCAAACACTGGTTCGTAGATTTGGATGAGTTTTTGAGGCAGCAGTTTTACACCTAAGCAAACCGTGCCACTCAAGAAAACGGTTGAAGGCAGTTCTGGCAGTAGAAAACTGGGTGGGAACAGCTTGTGTTTTGGAGACAGCAAGCAGGAGGGTTAGCATAGGAGGAGAGCTCCGGGGTTTGATAAATGAGGCTGCGTGGCGGCTGCAGCACTAAACTGCTTCCCTGCTCAGCTGTGGTGACAATGTGATTAATATTTGCACGGCATTAAGCTAATTTATCACGGCCACGTGCGGGCCTATGGGAGAATAGACTGTCACATGGATGCCTGGTCTAAGAGAGGGGAGGAGGTTTGGCATTGGGAACCAATTATTTCAAGCCAAAATAAACAAATAAATACAGGAAATTTATATCAGGGTGAGGTGAGTCTGCCAAGCAAGGAATTTAGGAATATGAGAAAAGCTGAGGGCGAGAAATTGAATATTGCTGAATGTCACCGTCAAGTCTGTGTGATAAACATGTGCCAGCTACAATGATATACTAGTTATGGAAAAGAGAGGGGAATGTGCATTGCTGTTCAAAGCATGCTCTTTGTGATGGAGTTACAGTAGACTCGTTTCTGCATTTATCAAATGAGTAAAATCTGATTTCTATCAATTTTGACTTGAATTTGATGTGATTCAATTTTTACAGTGGTATAAAGTGTTGTAGCAGTAACATCTCATGGTACAATACAGCAGTATAGTAAACTGTTAGCCTCTTTTAGCTCATTGTTTTGGCTCTATAATTGAGCCTTGCCACTCTCATCAACCCTGGATGTTACTTCCCCATTACCAAACAATGCACAAAAGAAGTTAGTGACTAGCTAGTGAAGAAATATTAACATCTAGCAGCTAAAGACCCAGACGTTTTTTTTTTTTTCTTTTCTCAGGAGTAGGTTGAGACCAAAACAGAGCTTAAAGTAGAGAGACTTTTGGAGTTGCACATCAGATGACCACAACTCCACGGCATTAAAGATCACTATGTAGTAGTCTATGCACTACTAATTTGCAACAGCGAATACGTTTTTGAAAGAAACATAATGGCGGCATTAAAATCTAGATCTCCGTAGACTACAAAGAACAAAGCTGGTGAACATTATCCATGCAGCAATTATGTTTCCTCCAAAATGTATTTGTCAAAAAAACATTATACTGTAGACATCATTTTTAGGTTACAGGGTCGATGCTGGATCAACCCGCTGGTCAAACTCCCACCTTTTAGCATATGCATGAGACGCACCAGGCTTTCAACTAACTCCAATATAAACCGATCCGCATCAGTATTAGAGTGCGAGTGGAGGTTGGACGGGTCAAACTTACACCCAGGAGAACACAGTTCTTCACCTTAGTTTTGTTATGTAACAAACAGACTTATTAAACGAAAGAAATATGGCGTTATTTGATCCCATACCATGATCTTTTCCTAAGCCGAACCAAGTACTTCTGTTGCCTAAACCTAACGACGTAGTTGTGTAAGTAAACATAAAAACTAAGTAAACCTATGTCAGAAGTTTATCTTGGAAAGAGAGCGTATGCATGTAACAAAGAATATTATTTTGAAAAGACACTATGCATGTAACGCCGTCCCTGACACGTCCAAAACTGACGCTAGAGGGGTACCTAGAGTGTCATAGTTTGAGGCGTGTAGGGTCACTGACCAAGCTGCAGTATTTGATGAGTTGGGAGTGAGAAGGTGTTGGATGAATGTGTAAGTAGGCATTTGTTTGCTCGCCCTGAATACCTAATAAGAAGATGATACTGTATGTCAGGATTGTGTGTTTGTCAGCTTGTTTCGGGGAGGCCGATGCTCCCTATGTGGCTCCTGGCAATGTCTACACTGATGCAAAACCAAAACAAAAAGTGTCTACATGTCAAGCTCCTCTTGGATATGTTTGGGTATAATTCAGGGTCTACATGAATTCAGGTGGGGAAAAACTGAAAGTAGGAAACTATTATTTCTATCTTAGTAAAAAGTGTTTCTTGGAGAGTATTTCCTTCCAAGAAAGTAAGGATTGTTGAATTCCCATCGGGGGGGGGGGGTCTTTCACCACAGAATGGATTATCTGTCAATATGGGTTTGTGGGTGTTTTAGTGGAGATAGCTTTGATGTTGTCTCATAGGAACACCTTGCTAGTGAGCAGCTGTAATTTCCAGGACCTGTTTGGTTTCCAACAGGGATGACATTTCAAAATGTTTGTTCAGACTGTCACCAGCCAGTAGGTTGGTCGAGTATCCCCACTACAGAAAAAGGTGTTCTGTTCATGATATCCTGAGGCCTGAAATATAGAACAGCTCTAGTTCAAGTCTGTTGTGGAATTCACATAAGACTGAGCTTCCTCTCCCGCAGAGCTGTGTCTGTCAGTATCCTCCGTCTAGCTTCTCTGCTGTAGTAGGGCAGACTAGCCAGGCGGCTGCCACTTGGCAGGGAATCTGCTGCCTTGGTCAGTAGCCAGTATTAAGATGCTTCTGCTGTCAAGGGGCCCCTGGAAGAGAAACCAATAGCCAGGGCAGTAACTCACCCTTTAAGACTGTTGCCTTGTTTAGGAAAGTAATCTACCCCCAAGCCGCTGCCTCATTCTACACACGATACATCATTGACAAACACTGGCACAGCAGTATTCGCAGCAGTCACACTCAGCCTCCCCGCTGCCCGGCATTTTCTCAGCTTGGCCTTGCAGTGTGGAATATTGTAGTCCACCTTCAGCCAGGCCAAAAAAGAAAAAGATGTCAGAAAACAAGGTGTTTCCACATCCAGTTGTTTGAGTCTGTATTGTGAAAATACTTGCGAGTCGCATCTCATTTTCACTTTGTCATCGGAGTACTCCCGAGTGATACTTCTCAAACTATTTTTCTCCCATCTCCAAATTCACTCAACACCTCAGATTCCAACTGTGGCTGTTTCACACTGTGACAATTCACACTATTCTGAAATTCTAAAGGTAAGACAAGATGATAATAATAATAATTTCAATGATCATATAAAGGTGCAGCAATCTTCAGCAACAACAACAGCGATTTAGGAGGCTTTCACATCAGGGACCCATGACCGGATCCGAGTACACTTAACCCCAAAGTCCAGCTTGTTTGATTAGTGTGAACGCTCCGTACCGTACTCGGGCACGGTTCGTCATTGAGTCTTGTTGAAAAAGTGGTCGAGTACGGATCAGGTGTGAAAGCCAACTTTACCAAAACATGGAAGTGGACTGCTAGTTAACTCGAGTAACGTTGGCAGTCAGTGAGTAGTTTTGAAAGAGCAGGCTTTTTCCAATGCCGCCGATCTCCTCCGAAATCTGTATATGCACGCAGCATGCACCGATCACACCCTATGAACTGCACAGCCAAGGATGATAAAGCAGGAAGGCAGGCGAGAGGTTCCTTAAAATATAAACCATAGTAGACATTGGGGTTGGTTAATGTTTGTTATTGTATTTAGGCTAGCTAATTTAATGGATGCTCTGCTACTAGAGCGGCAGTGAACACAACAGCAACACTGCTGACATAGCTAATGGTGTTTACCTGAGGGGGAACCGGAGGGTGGGTGCTATGCTTCTGAAAGTTATCAGCTGTAGAGAGCAGTGAAGAGCGGCGGCCGTGAGCTAGCCAGTGGGACACACTCACATGCATGAACATGCACTAAAATCACCTGCGGCCGGCCCAGCTATGTCAACGCAGCACAGAGAAGCTCTGATTTCAATACACGCAGAGGGAGAGCGACTTCATTCTCTGCTCAGGTAGACATTACTCCTCTAAATCTTTCCATAGCAAATAGTTGTTTGCTTCTATGTCAATGCTCTGGATATCGTACAGAGCACCCTTAACTGCCGTCTTTCTCGATGTGCAGTATACCAATCCGACAGAGATGGACCCATCACCAGCGTGACAGTTGCCAATGATGAAGTTGCTCATGACCTTCTAAGAAAGCAGGATGGTTGATGGAGCATTGAGGCCGTTTCTCTTGTGCTGTCTGGTGGATGTAATTTATGGGGCAGTGCTCAGCGTGCCCCTGGTAGAAATGATAAACTGTACAGTAAACCTTTAACATACATTTTTTTGTTGAAGTTTTTTTGAGTCTGCAGTTTATTTGTCCATCTGAATTTAACGTATATATTCATGTAGTTCTGGGCAACCTGAAGTTTGTTTGGAAAGTTACAATGCAGCGACTTCACAGCCACACAATTATGAATTTATGTTACTCAAACTATACTTGCTTGTAAGAAGACCTGTCTGGAAGAGGCAGCAGTGTCTGCAAAGTAAGTATGTTGGGGCTTACCTCAGTGACACCTGGTGTCTGGATAGTGAGAACAAGGGTGTACGTCAACTACAAAAGAACAGACAGAGGCAACAAAGATAAGATTTAAATAGCTTGAATTTGAGTCACTGTCGGCACAAAGAAGGTTTAATGTTCTCATCACTTAATGGGTAACTTGGCCTTTGTAAAACTTTATATTTCTTTACTTTAAGAGCAAATGACATGCACAGAGAGCTAACATTGAAGAAAAGAAAATAGAATAGGGAAGGAGGTGAGAGAGAAATAATGAGGAAAGACAATTAGCTTTTTTTTCCCCAGAGCTCTACTTTACTACTCTATTATTGAGTATTACCTCATAAAGGCTGCAGTCCTTGTTTTTTTTTAACACACCTAAGATTCATCTGATTCGAAACTAAAACTTGTACTTCCCCAACTACCGAGACACGAGTGAATAACTGACCACAAGGAAAAGAAACTCCTCCAGCCCTAATATTGGAGTGAACTTGTGGCTTTACACAAAGCTTTCTATATATGCATCTTCAAATAGTTTGGCTTTTACCTTGTGCACTGTGGTGACAGCAGTTCAACTATTTCACAAATTAATATCCAAACCAGCAGATACGCTTGTTGCTCCACCGTGTGCTCTTGTAGAGAAAGTGATGTACTGTATTTCCAATTTCCACATTCGTCTGATCAGGGCTTCGTCTTTCATCAAGCATGTGCATAAGGAAATACCAAGGCTGTTAGCCAAAAAACACTTTTGGGAAACCAAAATGTTCAATGTCAGACACTGCTTATTAGCACCATGCTGTAGACCCAGAAAGACAAAATATATCAAAGTTAACACAGCAGAATAAAGAGGACGGGCTCATGGGATCTGATGAATTCACGATCCTGCCACAGGCACGACTGTATTGCACTTGCTATCCATTGTAGAACATGATTATTGAGCAGTATTTAACATTATTTTTTAAGATTTTTTTTTTCTTTTTGCCTTTATTGATAAAGACAGTAATAGTTATGAAAAGTGGAGTGAGGGGATGACATGAAGCAAAGGGCCGCGGGTTGGATTCGAACCCCAGGCCGCTGCGGTAAGGACTCAACCTTCATACATGGGGTACCCGACAGCGTGGCTGGACTCAACCTATGCCAAGTCAATTAGATTTATATAGCCCAAAAACCAGGCAGCTTTACAATATGTACAACATAAAGCACCCTCTAGACCCTGGGACAGTCAGTCCACCCTGCTGACACAGCAAAACTTGATATTCTTCCACTGATCAATAAATTCAAAGTGTTGCAGCCATCTGTCTCGTACGGTCTTTGCAGCTGTAAAGTTACCTTTATTTTGAAACCAACTGATAGATGACTAATACTAACTCCTGGTTGCAGTAAAAATTGTAACAATAAAAGATTGTGTACTCTGTAAGTTATAAAGCCCACATAGAGAATACAGTGGTTTCTTTCTGATCCTCAGATCCTCCCCAGTGATGTGGGTCAACAGGGGCCTACTACACCCACCAGTAGGTTTTATCATGTAATCACATGGTAGATCACCAAAAGAAGGTATAAAAGAACACGACAGTGACCTCTAGCGACTGTAGCAATTATAACAGGAGCAGAAGCGTAAGTCAGGCGCTGTCGTACAAAACACAGGATTCACCCAAGAGGCCGCAGTTGGATTCCTATATGAAACTAGAATGGCACTCGGAGAGAGCAGACCTCCGCCAAGGTGCGTGACTCTAAAAACAGATCACAGCTCACAGCTCACAGCTCACAGCAGGCGGTACCGTGAGGCGGTCGGCTTATTATTAACACGGTGTGATTCCCTGTAACGTGTCGGCGGATGCCTCTCTTATTCAGCAGCCTTGTTATGTCTGTATAACGTTACACTATGTTGTCTCTCATCCCGTCATCTACCGCTTTTTTCTTTCTCACCATGGACGGCCAGCAGCTCCTGCGCCTCAAAGTCTCGTCACACATCCACACACGTATCTCTCTGCTCTCAGAAGGAATGGGGCGGGGTCATGCGTCATCAACGCGTCATCAGTTACACTACGCATGTGTTATATCCTGTAGTCTTAATGCTCAGGCTGATCGGAATCCTTTAAAAAATTTCTGAATCCGGATCTTGATCTGGATTGCCACCAAAATCAAATAGATTGTTCATTGTGTTACCCCCCACCCCTCCAAAAAATGTCATTCAAACGAACGTTTAGCGTAATCCTGCTAACAGACAGACAAACAAACAAACCAATGTCGGCAAAAACATAACCTCCTTGGCCTAAAGCCTTTGGCCTAGGAGGAGGTAACAAACAATGTATTGTTGTCTTTATGTTTGTCTTTATGTCATGGTCGGCTTTAAATACAGTAATAAACTGTTATTGCCCTCAAATGCTTTTAAAACAGGGTCATGCATAATTGATTACCGTTTACCTCAAGTAAAACGGTCGAGTCTTGAAGCTTCATCTGGAGGTGCAATGACAGTCATAAACAATCATAGAGTTGAATTCATGTTGATGACTTAGCTTTGACACTGTTACACAAGTCTTATTTGCACCCATTTTAATAGTACCATCTAGAAGTATTTAAATTCCCCAAATCTATTTGCAGAAGGGCTGCTTCTCCACTTTATACTATAATTAGACACCTATGCAG
Source organism: Sebastiscus tertius (assembly GCA_916701665.1). Classification (NCBI taxonomy): domain Eukaryota; kingdom Metazoa; phylum Chordata; class Actinopteri; order Perciformes; family Sebastidae; genus Sebastiscus; species Sebastiscus tertius. Next base: position 20,746 of record CAKAOH010001599.1, read on the forward strand.
TGAGATACACATAAACAACCACAAGCAGTCCCCTGGGATAAGGAGGGAGGGGAGGTTTGCTCGGTTGGTGCTGCTTTGTCTCTGGTGCAGAGACATCAATGAGGATATGTTGACACAGACACAGACACTGGCAGGGGTTTTGGCACGTACATCAGTGGTGACCTTTGGCACACAAGAAAAAACAGGATGCGTTGTTAAAATCAGCGAACGTGACATGCTGTGTCACATCAAATGGGGTTAAGAGAGGTAGCTGACAAACTGCAACAGATGGACAACTATCTGGCATCTGACTCGCTGCAAGTGGAGATCTAAAAGCAGCAGCAAAAAAAAAGTGAGAGAACAGGATGTTGACAACTGTACCCACAGACCTCATCTGTCTGGCTGCAGTCTGGAACGGTTTCACTGCAGCAGCTCTGGAGTCGGTTCAATATGCAATGAAACATTGACATTCACTCAATGCTACATTCAGTTGGGGTAATGATGCTGTAGTGGTGGGAGAGGGAATCGGTCGGGTATATTTCCTGTGCACCATATTTCTTTTTATTGGTACCATCATGTAAACAGAACTCCCCGTGTGGAAATAAGTTCAGTAATTCAGCCTGTCAACGAGAAAGCACTGAGGACATCTACCTTCACGTTTCTTGGCCTCTAATCAAGTGCACTACACGCTGGCGGACACATTTTCAGGCAATGCCAGCGAATGCTAATAAGACTTGCAGAATCTGATGGGTGATTCTTGTAGACTCCACATCAGGCATCTCGTGTATTCTGCATCTAATCTGCATTAGTACTGCAGCAGCCACTGCAGCCTGTGCATTGTAATGTCGACCCAAGCCAGTTCGTTCAATCACCGAACTCAATCAGTCAACAATAATAGATGCAAAAGGCAACAATGGTTCGTCTTCGGGTGCAGGAGCAATGCATCGAGATGGTCGAACAAATGGTTTTGTTTTGTAGATCAAAACTTGTTTAAGATGCAGTGACACAATCCAAACCTGCACTGAGCATAATCTGTAAGTCACAGTGTGTAACAGTGTGTATTTAACACATTCTTCCTCCTCTTTCCACACCAGAGCCATCAATTTGTTTTCGTATCATTGCTGTCACGATATCAAGGTGCGCTTATAGCAGTTTGGTTTAATATTCTATTTGCAAAGAATTATGTTTTGTATTATATAGTTCAAAACACAATCACTGCCACTTCATGCTCTGAGTTTGTGCTTGTAACGGAGCATATTCCATTAGGTAGGTGTGCTTTTATCTCAAGTGCCTTAAAATATCACAAGTGCTTTTATTGTCTGTGTACGAGGCCCCAGCGGGTTTGAACATTAAATGTTCCAGTGACATGCTCGACGAATCAAACTATGTAGCATGTTGTGGCTGCAAAACAGTCTGGCTTCCAGCTGATGCTCTAGTTTTTGTATTGGACATTGTATTCAGTCTAACCTCATTTTTGTTGCATGGCAGAGAGTGACTGAACTAGTACAAAGGGACACTGTGTCTGCTGCAGCATCTGAAGTTAACAAGCCAGCGGTCAGAGCCAAACTACATGTCTGAAAAAAGAATCTGGTTTCATCAGACTCACTTTTTTACACACATTACAATTCTAGGTCAAGTGTGTGCAAGCATGTGCACCTGTGTGCAGAATGTGTGAATGCATCCGTGTAAATATGCTACACTCACAACTAACAATGTAGATTAAAAAGTTATAAAGACTGCATATGTCGGGCTTGACTGGAGGTAGATAGGTCCAACAAACACAGGACTTTCAACCAGGAGAACGGTTTTTCGAGACCAGTGTTTTGTTTTGTAAGTTACTTTTGTGACGTGCTTTCCGTACTTATGTTACGTTGTTTTCATATGTACTTTACTTAGATTACATACTCATTATAAGGCCAACCATGACAGTTTTCCTACACCTAACTAAGTGGTTTTGTTGCCTCCTGCTGGTACTACACCTTCACACACACGTGTAAAATTCAGGCTTTGGCGAAGCAAAACGTGACACCGACATGCGGGTCCATTACACACTTTGGCATGTTATCGGGTTGAATGATTACGAGGCAACATCTGAAGTTCCAAAACATCCTTGATGGACTTTGAAGATACCGTTATCACTGAAGAGAGCAAGTTGTTGAGTCCAACAGTTCGCGTCTGTGTGTTCTGTTGATGTATGACTCTGAGAAGAGAGGGCGAAACTTTTGATGCATCAATCAAGTCCAAAGGGATGGATACTGAAAAACCAAACGTCATGGCACTGCAACTAAAGATAATTATTAATGTATTTTCATAAATTAGTTTGATGCTTTTTTTCCCCTCAGAGTCCAAGTTTTGAACAACAGTCCCAAACCCAATGATATTCAATTTACTGCAATCTAAAAACTGACAAAACAAGCCAGTATTCAGCGGCTGTTGTGCTCTCCAATTCCAATAACTGCTACAGTTTAAACAGCTGAGGTACCCTCAAGAGATTTTGCAACCACTGCTATAAGAAAATATTTAGAATCTGCTTGGTTTCCTTTTTCCCTCCCGAGTTGTAAACTGGCCCCTTAACAAACACCTGAGGCTGAGGATCATGAAACCCAACATGTAAATAACCATGTCAACTCTCAAATCACAAGTGAGCAAAGAAAAAAAACAAAACAGCCACATTGCATTTGTGTGCATTTTCCTATGATGGAAGTGATGTTCCCTGCCTGTGCTGTTTATTGGAAGTAATCCGAGGGATGGCGGAGGAGTTGGGTTCACGCTGCGGACTGTGTGAGGCTGATATGGACTGAGAGGGAACATCACAACTCCCTGAGTTGGGGTTTCTCTGTCAGCCAGCGATCCCTGCAGCTCGCCCCAGGGCCTGTTGGAAAAGAAAGCTCCCAGAGCGTTCCACCTGCAATGTCACGTTGATTTCACAGGGGGGAGAGCCGAAAAGGAGGTTACTGATCACGTTTGCTCCCTCTCTTGCTGGCTGTCTTTCACTTTCTGACTCCATTTTTCTTTTTCGGAGCCTGTAACCGAAATCACAACTTCCCCCAAAAAGAAAACAGGCGAGAGAGGGTCAATCCTCTCGATTCCAATTGCCCACAAGGCTTAACACATCTGTCGGGATCCACCGGGGATGGTTGAAATGAAGGAGGTTGCCATGACAACAGCTCTGCCACTTTGCCACCTGTTCTGGGTCCCATGGGAGAGAAGAGAGGCGACGCCTTTCTCACCGCCAACAGGGTCTTTTCTCACCTTGCTGTCCGGGAAAAATTGTCCCACTAGAGCACACTAATGGCTTGGTGGAGGTCACCTCGCTGCATTTGCTATAGCAGCAACAACAACCAGGAGAAGTCATGAGGTGCGATGTTTAGCACCGTTTATGTAACTTTTCTGTCACTCCTAACGCTGTTAATGGCCTGTTCGGAAAGTTGTCCGCTGACCTCCTGAAAAAGAACTGCAGTGTCGAATTGAACATGAAAAAGCAGTCTCCGTCATTATGGCTCCTTGTTATCCAGGTTCAATAGAACAAGAAACAACAATCTTCTCAACAAGCTGTAAGTAGACAGTGGTCTTTTCTCTTCAGGCTGACACACTCTGTGCGGGAGCTGAAAAACAACGCCTGGCACTACCCTGCTTGGCTGATCTAACAGCTAGTCTCTTGTGCTGTGTATTTCTTCCTTTAATTGGTCCTGCCCCCGTACTCATGCTCTCAGTGGCTTTACTTCTCCTATTGGGGGAACCAGAGGATGGGCAGCACATTGCAGGGTAGGGGAGGGCTGGGTGGTTGGGGGATTGGGGAGAGAGAGGGGGGGTGTTCTTATTCAGGAACATCCAGAGGGCATAATTACCAGCAAATCTGTGCGCACCCGCTATCACGGTATTGATGGGTTTTTGTGGACTGGTATTTGTTATCGGGTGGCGAGGGCCGGTGCACCCTCATTAACACTTCTCACCTCTGGAGCAGAAAGCAGTGGAAGTAAACAAGCTAGGAGAAGAAAAGGAGTCTGGTGTTTTTAGGGCACACACAAACAATCACAGCATGACTGCATGCACACGCCAGCAATCGCACATGGACGCAAACAGACACACACAAGGTTTTACATTTTGAAATTCACATAGATTTCATGAATGTGACAATGAACGAAGGTCTCAATAAATACAACTATTTCTTTCTATCCATACACTATTGCCCCTTCTTGTGCTAAATATGTTTATTTCAGCATTTATTATGCATTTAAAGTCAAAGTAAACATGATAATAACACGTTTACTAAATAATGATCCAAACTTACGTTATTTTTTGGCGAGGAAAAACGGGCATGGCCATTTTCAAAAGTGATCTCTTGACCTCTGACCTCAAGATATGTGAATAAAAATGGGTTCTCTGGGTACCCACGAGTCTCCCCTTTACAGACATGCCCACTTTATGATAATCACATGCAGTTTGGGGCAAGTCATAGTCAAGTCAGCACACTGACACACTGACAGCTGTTGTTGCCTGTTGGGCTGCAGTTTGCCATGTTAGGATTTGAGCATATTGTTTATGCTAAATGCAGTACCTGTGAGGGTTTCTGGACAATATTTGTCATTGTTTTGTGTTGTTGATTGATTTATAATAATACATATATACATACATTTTCATAAAGCAAGCATATTTTCCCACTCTCTTGTTGATAAGAGGATTAAATACTTCAAAAATCTCCCTATTAGGTACAATTTGAACAGATAACAATGTGTGACTAATCGTGATTAAATATTTGAATCGATCGACAGCCCTAATTTAAAGATTAGTTAATTGATAAATGTCAATATGTTTTACTCTTGGTTTAAAGGTTTGTACTAATCCAGAGGAAATGTCCCGTTCTTTTATCTCCCCTTTAGTTTCCGTTGATGTGTTTCTGCACAGCTCAGCTGAAGGCATTTTGGACATTGTTTGATGATGTCATTGGATGGTGGGGGTTCTGCAATGTCACTTTCTTTGTTGCAGGAGGCAATTAATCACCATCACCTGAAAGACTCTGTGGTTCTGTCTACTTTCATTGTCTATCTTTAGTTTTCAATATCCTTTAACATAAAAAAAAAAAACAATCTCTCAAACTGCCTCTGGATAAAATAGCTGATGTTTCAAAACTGTCACTTTGGTTTAATGACAGTAAATCTCTCAAAGTGCTATTCGGTGTCAAAACATTTTGACTCTTTGTCAACACGACGAGGCAAACGTTTAGTTGAACAATTCAAAAGGGTCATTACATAATACTTTCTTCAACTGACATACATTAAAACTTGAATGTAAAAGAAATGTCTAAGCTCTGAAAGCATGAGGAGAGTCTTGTTCATTCTTATTTTCTCTGGTTTAGATTACCGTAGCTATATTTTTTTTGTGCCTGAGTCGAACATCTCTCTCCCTGTGGTCAGTAATAGTGTGCTTAAGCGTTTTCTTATGTGACATCCTCGAGCTATCGCAGCTTTTTCCCTTTGTTTGTCTAAATACAGAAGAGGACAACAACAAAGGGAGTAAACAGCCCATTTGTGTGCCTCATTATGGGTAATTAAAGTTAAAATGTTCTACTCTTCTTCAGCTTAAAAACAATTTCAATTTTGTTTTGTTTTTTATCAGTACTTTTCTTACTAACCTAACCTCGCCAAGTTAAATAGTTTTATTTTTTTTTAATGTACCTGGTACCTTTTTTCAGAGAGGACACACAACATTCAAATATTTCCAAAGATATTACCTTTTTTTGCTTCACATTTCTCTATACTGTTTGACGTACTGTGAGAGTGATTTCACCCTTGCACTGATATTAAAGGAGACACGTCATGCTCATTTCCACATGCATTAATGTTCTAAAAACAGATACTGTCTGAATATACCTGTTTTCACCCTCTGTCTGAAATGCTCCATTTAAGCGCCTGTCTCTTTCAGACCCTCCTCCTGTAAAACTTCAGTCTGCTCTGATTGGCTTGCGAGAAAAATATGGTGCACCTTTGCAAAGGTGCTTCTCAAGCTGTGGGTGATATATTTTAATGAGCCTGCATGTGACACAGGAAGGAGAGCCAAATCTGGCACCCGATTCGACTGTTATTAGGGCATTAAAAAGGTGTTAATTGAGTAATTAGGGGCCTACTATGCCTACTAGATTGTAAAAGTGAAAATGAAACTTAAAAGCAACATGTTCAGACATGTAAAACTGAATGAACTGTTACCTTTTGGACACAATCAAAAAGGCTTCTTTAGGTTTAGGCAACAAAACTACAGCTTATTTAGGTTTAGGCAAAAACAAGCTTTTGGTTAAGTTTAGGGTTAGGGTTAGGCTACACATTGCTGGTTTCACACGGAATGCAAACTCCAGTCTCCTGGATGAAAACCCTGTCTTTTGTGTCCTATCCATAGTCCCTAACCTCCACCCTACATTGTCTATTGTATAATACAGCACCTGACTTCCGCTTCTGCTCCTGTCATAATTACTACGGTCGCTATCTACCATGTGAATGGATGATACAATTTACTAGTGGGTGTAGTAGGCCCCTACTGACCCACATCCATAGGGCTTATCGCGACTGATAATGCCTATGTAATAGCCTGACAACAGTCTAATCGTCTGAATCTGAATAGCTTGTTGATGTTTTCTGATATATGCAAGTAATGAAAAGTCAACGCACACATCCAAAACCGTAGTAGGTGTCGGACCAGTAGAAGACAGCAGTGAAAAACATAGAACGAGGACCGCACACTGTAACTCCCTTTGAGTGCAATTTATTGGCACATCTAAGTTAGTGACGTTTCGAGTCAATGCTCTTCTTCAGACCTGATGGACCTGATGTAGACAGCCCACAACAATCTGACTAGGTTGACTTATTGTGGGTTGGTAGGCGCTCCAGATACCCAAATGGATGTGCACAAGCACTGAAAAAGTGAGTTTTTCATATGACATGACAGTTTAAATCTCACAATGTATACAAACTGTAGTAAGATATGTTGCGTTTTAAAGTAAAATTCCTTGTTTATTCTCAACAAACAAAAGAAGCATGCGCTGTAGTCTTATTATGTTTTCCCTGTACCTTTTGGTTTAAACAGTATCCAATTTGGCTTAGCTTCGGCGGTAACAGACTTCTGTCATTTGTTTACTGTTTCCTCGTGATTTCACAAGCTTGAATTATCTGACAGACTGAAATATTAGGGCTGAAGATGTGAGAGTGATTTAAGGAAGTGTGTCGCTCTAGCAATTAGGTTTACACTGTACTCCAGGGGGACTGCATACATGGCAGCATCGGGCTCGGCACTTGCAATTAACATCTTGTGACTTGATGTTCCCCCATACATTTTTAATAAACCCATTACAAACATGGGTATTGTTGTTTCTCAAATAAAGCTTAGTGCAGTGGCGTACAGTCTTTGTTAGCAGACCAAATTAGTTTACACTAGTTTTGCGGTTTAGAAATCCCATTCTGTAAATTTAGTCTGACTGAACTTTTATTTTTAAAGGATTAATGTATTAGTCTTATAAGCCCATTTTGCAGCCTTGCAATGCACAAGAAAGATCTTGCATTATTTGCCAGACATTAGTATTCACCTAAGCCACATTTAACATGTCAAAGTTTGGTTTGCATGAGATTAGATGACGATATTTCTCATTTCTATGGCAAAATGTAGACATTTCTTCAGTAGACTTCCATTATAATGACTGAAGTCAGCGTGAATCCTTCTTTTAAAAGTAAACACAGCTAGTGAACACATTACTGATACATAACAAATTAGAATAAATATGTGAATAATGAGTCACAGTCACATTATGACATGAGCGGGTCAGTGTGCATACTGAGCAGTGAGCTCCAGCACGCTAATGACATTTCCGTCTGTAGGTTTCATTATGGCGCCACACGACTGATACAAATGGCAGCGTGGGGACATCCCCGACCCCCTCTGATTCTATCTCGCCGTTATCGGCCCCCTTGGTGTATCTCTGGGTGAAGGACACGGTAAAAGGCTGCAGACGGTCATTGATCTGACGCCTTTGACTAGAAAATGCAATTAAAGGCAGGCCACAACTTGGTGGGTGGTTATCACAAGGCACCTTGCTGCACACTCAGATGTCTAAATCTGGGTACACACGGTAATGATTAATTCCTAATTACCCGGGCCTGATTCCACGGACTTCATGACTGCACAGGATCGATTAGGTGTTGCTTTTCGATATATGTCAGTCTTTTTTTTTTTTTTTAAATCATAGTATTTCTTCAGCCTTAAATTGGTGTGAAAGCACAGCTCCCTGATGCGGACAGTGGGCACACTTGCTGGAAGTGAATGATGAGTCTTTGAGTGTTGGGGTATGTTGATAATTTAGCCGTACTCCTTGTGCAAGTTCAACTTCTGGCTAAAATAATTCATGTGCACCCTTTTTAATCCACCCCCTCTGTCCCTGATTCCATTTCACTGCTGATGAGGATTTTCAAATGTCACATCATTTCGTTTCTTACTCGGGTTGGTAACACTTCTTCTGACTGCTGGATCTCAGTGGCGTGTCCAGACTTTTTTTGACTGGGGTGGCCCAAGTGGGAAACTGACTTAATGCTGCCAGAAGTGGCATGAAGTACAGTTGGGCCAGTGTAAACATTTTCCAACCGGTTTGATATTAAGCCACAACACCGGACTGGACCGCTATACCGAACTTTACCACTAGGAGTCGCACTTGACTCAGCAGCCACTTTACCAAAACTCAGAGGAGCGGCTTGTCAATACATGTAGATGGTCCACCTTAACAGCCCAACTTATGTGAGCTGAAGTTGCTGCTAACTTCGGGCTAACCCTCTTCACTTTAATCAGCTGATGGCAAGCAAGACACGCGAACTTGGCTTGAGTCTTGAGGAGTTTTAGCATTTATTTACTGGCAGCCTAAACTATACACACAATGCACTGCTACGTTCACAGCTATAATGTTACTGCTAACTTCCTACTCACTGTCGGTCCATGACACACGCTCGCTCCCTCTCTTCCTTGACATACACTCGCTAACCTTACGGGCCGCAGAGCTTGCAATACACTGGCAGTGTCTCCGTTAGTCCATTAACAATCAAACATAATATTATGTTAATCGCGTTGTCATAATGCTTATTACTACAATACAAGCTAGATTTAGCGTTGTGACGCCGTTGGCACCTGTTGCTGACAGGTAGCCTACTTTTTAACTTTACAGAACGTGTCATAATGACAAATGCTGGTACACATGTAACACAAGTGTGAGCTCGTACACCGGACTGGCAAAACCGGAAATCGCCCCAACTCTAGCATGAATTATGTGCGGTCGCACACACACCCCGGTAGCAGTACACCTGGCTCCTCTCCTTTGAACTAGCTCCAAACTGACAGACCACTGTTACTCCGGGGGTCGGTTTGGACCTTCATGACAGCAACTTCTATTTTAGGCAAAAACTGGATTGCGAAAATGTAATTCATTATGTCCTCATCCTTCTCTCTTGTGTCTTAATATGTTATGAAGACTGAAGCACCGCAGGAGTAGTTACTATTCTGTTGACATTCTGTCTGTCTTTGCTACTCATATCTACTTTAATGACTAACATTGCAGTTATCTTACAGTGTATTACATTGCTGTGCTTAAAATTTTAATTTAACTCCTCAAAAAGTTGGTTCAAACTAAGGTCCCACCTTTGACCAGACAGCCAATCATAGTTCTGGATAATGGGGTGGCAACTGGTGTGGCCAATCAGATTTCATGCCGCTCCCTGGACACGCTTGCTGTATCTGTTATTACAACACTCAGAAGTTGAAAAAGATGACCTGTCATGTCTTACGGCTTCTCTATTATGCCTCGTTTTCAATATGTCATAAAGCATAATGATTCCTGAGTGTTTTTTAAATATTCCTAACTAGTTATTTATTCAAGGTTTTGCCTTTCAAACTTTTAGGAATAAGAAATTCAAGATAAACACAGCGTGTCTGCAGTCTGAGAGAGCATTTATGAGAAATGGCAGTAAAAAGTGAGAGTGTACAAATGGCATGGATTATGTATTAGTAGTTTGATAAAACTGTCTCTAAACTTACAGTATCTGTGGAGGTAAGAAATGTTTGGAAGATGACTTTTAAAAATATTACAGCAGCTGGGCTTGAAAAAGTGCTGATAAAGATAATTCATGAGAGAGACAATGAAACAAGTCGGCCAGCAGGCTTTTCTTTTGCTAAACAAGAGCAGATATATGTGGATGTGCGTGGTGCAGATGAGAAAGTATATACTGAATAGTGTGTGTCAGCCTCAGTCTCCTTTTTCTTGATTAAAGCAATAGTTTGACAATTTAGGAAATACACTTATTAATTATCTGGCAGAGAGTTAAAGGAGAAGATGGATACCACTCATATCTTTAGGGGGTTGACTTGTTTGCTGTCTTATCTGAAGTGAGGCATTAGGTTTCATAACTGTTTCCTCTATGCTGTCACAGGAGAGGTATTGGACGTCCGCTAGCAGTAGCTTCCTAGACTCTCCTCTGGTTGCCTGGCAACTACTCCCAAACGAGATACGGTCCAGCACATTACCATCGTAAAATGGAAAATTGCCGCTTTTACACTTTGGTTTTTGTCTAAATTTAACAAAAGAACAACATGTTTATTTCTGGGCTTTTAAGTGATGAAAGGATGTACAAGTTCGGACAGACACCGGAAGTGGCTACATGACATCGGAAGTGCTGTAACTTAAGTTACATGACAAAAACTACTCGTTAGGTTTAAGAAAAGATTGTTGTTTGGGTTAAAATAACTTCACAGGTGGTATAACTGAAGTACGGAAGTTATGTGGCAAATAAATCAACTGGACTTCTGGTTTCACATGGAGTACGAACACCGGTCTCCTGGGCGAAAGTATCTACGTCTTTTTGACCCACCCATCCACCACACCTCCTCCTTACACAGCGTTTGCCACTCTTTATACTTCCTCGATCACAATTACGTGGATTACATACAAATTGATTTTGTGGGATATATACGAATTACACTGCATTTACTTTTTGTAGATATAGCTATGAACGGTGTTAGAGAACAGCCTGATAGTACAGTGTGTGTCCCTTAAATATGTGAATTAGGCTGATAACATGAGGGTTATTATAAAATCAACAAACAAACAAACAAGAAAAGCCAATTGTAACTTCAAGATGCACATACATTATCATACATTCTGTATATTATCATTGACAAAATAGCAATTCTCTTCTGCTACTGTGCTGTGTAAACTGCAGTTGAGAAACAGCGAGATATTTTTGCACTGAGTTACCTCGACATTTGGGGTCACTTCATGGAGGCACCTGGCCCTAGGTTGCATGTGACACTTGCAGGCCTAGCAGGCATCACCCCCTGGTAGCAGTACACCTGGCTCCTCTCCTTTGAACTACCTCCAAACTGACAGACCACTGTTACTCCAGGGGGGTCGGCTTGGACCTTCATGACAGCTCTCTATTTTAGGAAAAAAACTGGATTGCAAAAATTGAATTCATTATGTCCTCATCCTTCTCTCTTGTGGCCAAATATGTACGTTGGTAATTGCTGTGAACTGCTGTTATGAAGGCTGAAGCACCGGAGGAGTAGTTTACTATTCAGTCGATGTCGACATCATTTATTCTTCTGTGACACTGTGTTTAGCCATATAAAAGAGAGGATGTTTTCGGCATTCAAGGTTGTTACACACAGCGGAGGAAATCAGAGGGAGAAACAAATAAGCTACGAGATGACATGTTTATCTGAACTTCCCCTTCATCCGCTCTCGAATGGTTTAGCCTTGAAAGTTCAGACCAGGTAAGTGGTTATTCCAGTCCATGAACACAATGTAAGAGGTAAAAAGAGGTCAACTGAAAAAAAATCTGCAAAACACGCTCTCCTGTGCTTGTTGGGAAGCCAGTCCTCATTTCACATCGTTGTATGTACTGAGAGAGTAAACTGCTTCAGATGCTGAATGTTTTGAAGTTGAAAACCAGGTCCCAATTTAAAATGATCCGACGTCTTTGTGGTTGTCTTCACTGTTTGCAGTATTGCGTTAATTTCCCTCCTGAATAAGCTATTAAGAAGCCCACTACTTATTAGTGGAGAGCTCTGCTTCCTGGGCACTCTCTAGTTGCCACCAACAATATTTCCAGCTCATTCTGTGCTGCGTTCATCACCGGCACTTTTTTTTTAAACTCATTCCATTGTTCATCATTAACCAATGTTTTATGTGGCTCCAGCAGCAAGCTAAAAGCCAAGTATATAAAAGGTGTTTTCACTTGTTGAAGTTAGATGCTATATTGGAATTGTGTCAGGGATGTTGTTTCTCAGATTTTCCTGGTTTATCAAGTAATATACTTGATTCCAGATGGAGTAATTGCACCGAGAAGAAAGCTACCGTATTGTAAAATAAAATAAAACATACTTCCATTAAAGCATAATGTAGTGAATCCCCTGCTTTCATAGCGTGTCCATCAGTCACATACACACTGTCTCCTGTCAGGCTTGTGGACGTGGTCAGAATGATTTTCTCTGACTGCATTTTTCAGAGGCAGACATTTTTTTTTTGTCTTTTTGAGCTCCTCATTATCTGTGACACTGGCAATTCTTGTCTGCCTGACAGATGATTCGAACCCTAGTCTGTTTCTGCAGATGTCAGAAGATGCTTTGACTTGTTTTCACTTGTCAGAATTTACTTTCTCTGTGGCAGTAAAACATGGTATGCGACCCCTCAGAAACTGCTGTAGGTTGAACTGGGATAACTAAACATGTTTAGGGCCTCGCCTAGAAACATTAAGGCTAAAAACGACCTATAGTGCAACATTCTCTGTAGGAGCATAGACTGTATGTAAGAAGTGGACGTAGTCACCGTGACGTCACCCTTTGGTTTGTGGACTGCCGTTTTGAAACCTGGAGTTCAGCATTAGTTTTTGGCCGTCGCCATCTTGTTTTGTTTGCAACCAGAAGTGACACGAGAAAGTGGAGCTAAGTACAAACGCTGAATAAGGCATTTCTCGGCAATCGAAAGGTTATAATTAACGTCCATGAACTGAAAACACACTTTGAAAGGGATAAAGTTCTTAGACGAAAACCTGGACAACTCCCAGACCGGACACCGCCGTCGTAGCGACCTGTCAATCACAAGGTAGCCACGCCCTAAAGCATCCCCTGCTTTATGGTCTATCTGACTCTAAATGGGACCATAATTCACTAAATGAACATCATGCTGTATTGAAAAAGTCTTGAAACTAGTGATTGAGATCATAAACTCATGTTATCAATGTTTACTGAGGTAATAAATCAAGTGAGAAGTAGGCTCATTTTCTCATAGACTTCTATGCAAACAGACTTCTTTTTGCAACCAGAGGAGTCGCCCCCTGCTGGCTGTTAGAAAAAATGCAAATTTAAGTCTCCTCAGCATTAGCTTCACTTTTCAGACCCCAGAGTTGCCCACTGTGCAGGAGACACTCTTTACGTTCAGGAAAGATGTATGTGATGTTATGAACACAATATAATTGTCTGGTGCTTGAATATAATACAAACCCCATTTTGTATGCCACCGCTCCAGCGCCAGCTGTTCTTGTGAATGCAATATCTCAGGAACACCTGGAGGGAATGTCTTCAAATTTGGCACAAACATCCACTTGGACCCAACTGGAAATTATTTGATTTTTGTGGTTAGAGGTCAAAAGTAATTCAGATCTCACAGAACACCTTTATGGCCATAACTCAAGAATTCATTATGACAATTTCACATAAATGTCTAATAGGATAAATGATGATGATGAAGTGATGACATTTTGGACTGACATGGATGTAAACTAATAATTAGTAATTTCCGTGTTATATTCGGGCCAATATGGTATTTTCAGAAAACAATCTTGGCTGCCATACCTAAATTATGCAAGATCACCAAACTTTATGAAACAATAAGAATGAAGGTGTCACCTATCCCACCGTAGCAGGTGCAACAAAACTAAGAAGAGGGTCAGGCGGATGTCAATCAATCACAGTCAGTCCACTCAGTCCTCAGACCAGGTTTAATCAGGGATACTAAGTGAAAACATGTGGTGGACCATGTGTGTGTTGGAACTTTAAGTTATTCACTTCAAATTGCCTAAATTTAAATTACTGTTAATGGTTTATGGTTCTCAACCTTGAGAGTTCCGTTCAATCAAACCCCGTTTTAGATATTGATGGTCAGTATTTTTGCAACGACAGTTATTCAATATATTAGCATTCTGTAATTGCCTCAGTATATTCCATTGGTACTGCTGGAGCATACCAGCATGAAGGATTCACAGGAAATGATATACGTGTGCACTAGACGTGATGCAGAATATGAAAGTTAATGCATGTATGCACTTCACACGCTGCTGAAAACACAGCCTCTTTTCATGCAGGAAACAACCATAATGTACAGTATCCTTCTCTGACAGCATTGCTTGTTAAGACAAAGCTTCATCTTCTTCAGCTGCGTCCTTGAATGCACCAGGCAGAATGATTTTAAAATGGTGCCTGTTAAAAACTGTTTAACAGTATACAGGACAAATTTGCATACCGCAATGACGTGATTAGAAATAAATGGCTGCCTGGAAGTTAGTTAATCAATCTAAAAAACGACAGTATGCGCCAGGAATGAGGTATACTGTATGCAAAGGTAATGGGCTAAAACGTGTGTGGTTCTGTAAAACTGCGCCTTTCAGCACATTGTTCTGGTTCTCCGCCCGCAACTTTACTTTTCTACTACTTCGGTCTCAGAGCTTTCATCTGTGTTTTCTCCAGACAAAGTAGGTATCTGTTTTTGCCAAAAAAACTCTGATAAACCTACTGAATGTTACATACTGAAAACACACTGACTCCCTGGTTAACATAGTGGAGCATTTAGCCGCTATGTATTGGAGCTACAAGGAGAGTAAATATTGTATTCATCAGCTGGACACAAACACAACTCCAATTTAATGCTAATGTTGACATGTAGCTGTTGGACATCAGCCCAGTCACCAGGAAAAAATATTGACATTGAACGTTTCTGCAAACCAGGGACACTTTGAATGGCGCCATTTTTTGCCTGGAAAAATTATTGGCATTGTACATTTCTGTTGCGTTACCGAAAAGAGATGCACCGGGACACTGTCTGTGTTGCACCAGCTGTCGTGGCTGGTAACTATCAATAAATCATTTAATAAGACTCGCCAAAAATATATATTTAAAGGTCTACTCCCTATTTTTCACACGTCTCAATAAATCGAAGAACGCCCACGGTGATTGGCTGCTAGCAAAATTCTCATCTTTTTCTAGATCTTGCACAAAAAGGATCAAATGCAGGTATCGTTTGACTGGAGACGTTTTGATACTACTTTGTACTGGGTTGTTTTGGTCAATACCTTTAGGTATTCAAAGTACCTTAGGTATTGAGTACCGATACCTAGACCATTAGTAGTGGAACTCTTTCAGCATACTTAAAAACGTTCAGATGACTCAAAGAAAGATAAACCTTGCTTTACGTTGTAGGATAAAAGGCAGAGTTTGAGATGGAGGATTGCTCTGCAGCATCAGATGCAGTGTTGTTGGGGGGTGGAGAGTGAGAGGAACATTGTTTACTCATGGTTCATTAGGTTTTTGTGAGGTGGTTTTCTCCCTTTAGGCACCCTCCATGCTAAGTAATGCTTTTCTTCTTTTTACTACCTGCAATTAGCCTTGTACATTAAAGTGCTTGCTGATGTCTGACTAATAGCGAGTATCTATCACACCCCGCAAAGCAGGAGGGTCTGTTCTCGACTAAGAGCATGCTGTGTCATGCGTTTCTAGGAAACACCCCATTTATTTATGCAAATCAATCACAATGCGTATCATGTTTCCTGTCTTCTGGCTATTGTGCAGTGCGCTGGGATGTCGCTGTAACTTACTTACATCTGGATTATGTTTACAGCAAAGTAAAGATAATGTGTCTCACTTCTAGAGCTATAGGTGAATAGGTGACATTACTGCAAATTCCAATGATTAAATACAGTATGTCAACTCATTTCTCTCAGGTTCCTGTTCCATAATGGTTAAAAAAAGAGATGATTTTGCTTTGTTGTTGACTACATTAAGACACCAAAGTTGAGGCTTTATTTTTGGTATGAAAACACAGGCCATTTCATTAACTTCACTATTATGTAAGACAAAATTGCGGGGAAGAAATTATCCATCTGTTCACACAGGAATCAACTCGTTTTCTACATTGATGGTAAAATGAAGCAATATTTGTCACATAAGTGGATAACAACTCATTGACTCCAGACCTGCTGCCGGAGCTGAATTAGACATGATTGATGTTTTCTTTGTGGACCCAACGGATATCTATGAGATGGAGCAGATAACCTCTAGTCTCTAAGGTTACAAAAGAAGAACTTTGAACTCTTATTAATGCAGTGATAACCCCAACTCACCTATCCCTCTAACCCCAGATGATAGATATGTGGATGTACAGTGGTTTTATTTGCTATGATTCCAGTTGGTTAGAAGTGTGGAGTTATTTTTCCTATTCAAATATGCAACTTGGTCTAGTTCTGCTGACTAGCCTTCTGTCATTTTACTATAACCTTATAAACAAGGTGATCTAATTTGTCTGTTTTTTTCAGTACTGATTCTGTAACAGAAGTCTTTCACAGATGAATGGAAGGATGACGATGAGCGTTTCTTCATATGATTTCCCTGAACTGTTTCCAAATGTGATATTTTAAGTTACTTTGAAGGTTTTAGTATTTGCAAAAAGCATGTAATAAGATTACCTCATTAATTATTTACAAAGCCTCCTCCTGTTTCCAGCGCATGTGTCATTTAATTTATAAACCACTGCTTTGAATGACTAACCGACATGAGTCAGTGGATCTTTTAGCTGTGAACATTTTACCGGCTCAGTGGCCTTGTGTGTCACATTCAAGATCGTTTCACCTGTCAACCACCTGTTTTCATTTATTTCCCTCGTGCTTCAAAGTGGCACGAAGTGGAGAAGGGAGATGCAACTTAAAAACACATTATCACTTTGAGGGATCTTCATTCTCAAACATATAAAACGTGTGCTCTAGAATTGTAAAATGAAGCTGTTATGAACGCTGATTGATTATTCATGAATGCTCTGGATTATGTCAAAAGCCTGAGACTGTGTTCCGTCCTCTTTTTCCACAAGAAAAACTATCTGGGACGCTGTAACACAAGTTACAGCTGAGAATCACAAACCCGCTTATGTTCAGTTTGATATAGACGTCTTTCATGTAAAAAATGGATTGTTATGGCAAAAAATCCTTGTGCATCACATGCTGAGTATCTTGCTCGAGCTGTGAGCAGCTAATGAGATTTCACTGGAACCTCTCATGTCCTGCCCTGAGACAAGGGGACATCAGCGCCGGTGCCGAACATCACGCTGGAGACGTAACACTGTTAAGTAAAGAGGCGAGAGGTGTTATTTACAAAGATCTCTCAAATTGTATGTCGCACATAATCAGGCGAGTTTTTATTTCCGCATTAAGACGTTAATTATTGTCTGATTCTGGCTGAGCGGGGCCGCTGCAATCAGCAGTGCTGAGACTGAGACTGACTTGGCCTATATAAGAGCTAAGCCTCATTAGCCACAGCCTCAAACCTGCGAGTAACTGGGGAGGCAGAACAACACCGATTTCTCCTGGTGACAACGAGACAACAGATTCCCACCAGAGCCACAGTGGGTATGGCATATAATTGGACACATCCCCAATTCCCCAATAGAATTTTCCTGATGGCCTTCTCCAACACTTACAGAAGCAGTGTCCTTGTTCAAAGAGGACCTGTGTGATTCTTGACCTCCACAGGTCCGCAGAGGCAGCTCAAACTGCTGCCTTCAGGCTACACCGTCTCCGGGTGACTGAAGAAAAAATGTGGAGAGAAAAATGTCATTTATTTGCTAAAAATAGGTGGACATCGTGTACAATCTTGCACAAATTACATATGTTTACACCTAACTGCCTCGCTTTGTGTAGTGGAAAGAATTATATATAATCAACAACGAGGAAATGACAGTGTGACGTTTTCATGAAACAAAAAAATTTCTATTCCGCTGCTGCTCTATCACTAACCTGTTATTATACCCGAACATTACACCTATATGTGATTGTAGAACATTTCATCCCAAAACGGTGGCCACTAATGTGCTGCTATAAAAGCCTCCAATCTTCTGGGAAGATTTTGGAGCCTGACTGCAGGGATTTGCTCTCATTCTCAGTCGCAAGAGCATTAGTGGGGTCGGTCACTGATGTTGGCCGATAAGGCTCAATCACAGTATTCCACTTCACCCCAAAGCTGCTGGATGGGGATGAGGTCAGGGCTCAGTGCAGAATGGTCCATTTTTTTTTTTTTTTCGCACACCAAACTGGGAAATCCATTTCTTTATGGACCTGGCTTCGTGTAAGTGGGCATTGTTATGTTGAAGCCACAAAGAATCTTCACCAAAATGCAATTTAATAATTTGAAGTTTTATTAAAGCTGAAGTAGGCGAGATTGGAGCAAATATGATTAAATATGATTAAACGCTATATCGTCACAGTAGTACATGAAACTGGAAAAAAACATGTGCCTTTGTGTCCACTGGTGTCCTCCAGTGCTCCTAATGGAAGATTTCACATACCGGAGAAAAACAAGCAATAAGAGCTGATCTGACTTCTGCTGTCCAGCTGCTGTCCAGCTGCTGTCACTCGCGAACTCCGACCAAACGGTCAAACTAGGCAGCGCTGATCAAATATGAATCAATATTATGTTACGTTAACGCCTATTTCTCTCCTCAAATGTTCTCAGAATCATCTTGTAGTGCACAGTTTAGCTGTAAAATGAGAAAGTTTGTGAAATCTGGTGAAGGAACGCCAAGTTCTGGTCACATGCCAGAGCACAGCCAATTGGAACGCTCTCTCAATGAAATGACCTGTGATTGGTCAAAGTCTACCGTCACGGGCTAGATGTTCTAAAGCCTGAAAACAGAGCCATGAGGAGGAGAAGTCTAGTTATCTCTCAGAACACTTGAATTACAATATGCTGAAAGGCTATTATGTAATTTGTGCTCAATGATGCCAAAAATATACTGCCTACTGTAGCTTTAAGTTTTATAACAGGTATATCCAGCAATGAAAATTTGAAAAAAACAAAAAAAAAAACAAAGGAGCAGGCAGGAAACCTAACTATTAATATAAGAAAGGCAATTATTGGTTACAATATGCAATTGCCCACAATTACATATGTACTGTATCATACCATCAGCATCTTGATAAGGTTGGTTGTTCACTCCGTACATATACCCAGTACAGCTGTCTCATTGTTCTTTAATCATTTCATTCTTCCAGTTCAATCTTCCCAGCATCTTTTCAAATGCAACTATTTCCATCCGTTGTTCCCTCCCTATTTCGAGTGTATGCATCCCCCTTGTTAACCTGTCATCACTCCTCTCCATCCCCGTCTAGTAGCAGAGAGAGTGCAGGAGCAGAAGGGTTGTTCAGTTGAATATGTTAGTTTATTCTGCCTGACTCACTGATCCTTTATCTGACTGAGGTTTGTGCCAGTTAGTAGTTAGTAGCCTCCACCTGGTGTAGCTGCGCCGCGTTCCGGCTCCACCGTGTATTTAAAAAAATGTGTATTTTAAAGTTGTATTTATTTAAATGTGACGTTTATTGGTAAATCCACGGCGCTGTCCGTGGTGCTGAAGTGGCAGACTTTTTTTGTAATTGCAATGTTTTCTCAGTCACGGTGTGTGTATGTGTGTGGGGGAGTGACATGAACCGGGTCCATCCCACCTGTTAAAATAAACAAACCGCCTACTGATCCCCATCTATGGAACTAAGGGGGGTAGTTAAAACCATGACGAAGACATCTTGTTCCTCAAGCTGGTCTTTGTAATGTTTTGCTTTCATCATCAGTATTATATCTATCTGTGTATTAGAGTATTGTAAAATACACAAACTGGCTCATTTACAGCGTCGGGCATCATTGCTGTACTCTGTATACCTTAGGTTGGTGGGTCATGGCTTGTCCAGTCACACTTGGCTTTGTTGATAATGCCAAATAAGTGTTAAAAAAATAGTTCACATATTTCACACAGGGTTGTTTTTTCACACATCAAACACAGGTGTAAGTCCAGTGGTGTCACACTTAGCTTTTTGGATTATTTTTCAAATTAACAAATAAACAGAAGCAAGCAACAAGCAGAAGCTAACTACATGTGCAAAGATGCCTTTTACTTTTGACCTTTGACTTATTCTCTTTGTGAGAAAATTCTGAAAAGAAAATGTAATTTCATTTAAAAGTAACACATTAAAAGATCAAATTTACAGTCAAATCAAAAAACCTTCTCCACTCATTGAGTACATGTGACTAGAATGCATAAGAGCTCCCTTCTGTTCTCCCCCGGCCCTGCAAGTAGCACATCCAGTTTGCATACATTAGTCAAAGCAATGATGTGGATTTATGCATCACTTTGATGTGTTTTGTTTGTAATCCACTGTCCCTTTATGTGACGTCGGGGCTTCGCTGCTTGAAATTCAAAGTGGGGGAGAGAGGTTAATGACACCGAGAGAAGTGCTGGAGTTAGATCAGACGAAGAACGCCTTATCGTGTAGAAATTGAGGTCGGAAATGTAAGGGAAATATAACCTGAATAGGCAATTATAGAAGGATTGAGTGGCTTAATAAAAAATATCATTAGGAAAACACATGATGAAAGCATAAATTGGGCATGCCAAAGGTTAGTCCGTGGTCCGCTTCATGGTTGAGGTAAAGGGACAGCTATTAAAAAAGAACAAAACACAATGCCCTCCTCTTCAACAATGCACCATCTGTATGTTAGACGAGGCTGATTATCTCATAAGGGAATACATTTATTTTGTTCACTTTTATGGTATTGAGCTCTCTATATTTGCATTTTAAGATGTGCTTATTGCACACATTTTTTAATCAGGTTGTTGAAAATGAAATATCAGTACAACATTTACAACCAACTAACAATTAGATTATGCCTGACAAAATGTCAGCTCATAAGCAAGAATCCTGCTGAACTGTCCCTAAGTGTTTATCACCATGTTAATCAATTTAAGAGTGAAAAACATCTCCGATGTGTCTCCATTCTGTTTATATCACATAGCTCATTTTAAATGTCCCAAAACTGTTTAATAACCCAACAATTATGCAACCTCATGAATCTTAAACTGTCAGTCTCCCAGTGCACTATGAAGTAAAATTATTACTGCGCACTTTCTCAGATTAGCAGTTAATGAGCTTGACTATTTCAAAAGTTCGGGAGTGTCGCAAAAAATATGACCCAAATTTCATCCTGGACCATGAATAGTAAAACTGCATCAACTGTAACTGTATGCATATCAACTTTTTAATATACTATAAATATTCATTAGAGTGTCCTCATGCTGCACCAGCCGGTTCAGGCTACAGATTCTGTTCCTGAGCAATAGAGAGCGTCTTACAAAGCGGGGAAATGGATTTGAAACAAGGGACACGCCTGCCACTGAACTTTGATGAAACTTCCCGGCTGAGGAGGATGATTTTATTTTTCCTAAGGGGCCATACTGTAAGTGCATACTGAAATACTGTTCAGTCAGCAGTTAAGTGAGGACCCATGTGACCATTCAGCTGCAAAGTGCAAATTACTTAAAGGCCCGGCCTTTAATTGGAGTAATTTGCCCCAGCTGGAACACTGTCACTCCTCTATCGGCTACTTTAACATAGTAATTAATTATAATTATATTGAAGAAGATTCCAAGGCTAAAATATCCCATATAGCCGAGTGTATATCAGGGGATTTAATCATAATATCTCCCTAATCACGTAATCGTAACCAAGTGATTTTTTAGTTGCCTAAACCTAATCATATAGCCTACATTGATCATGCTTTAGTCACATTTAGAACATTGCTAAAAGTTGACAATAAACATTTTGTGTCCACCAGGTTTGTTTAAAAATGTCTGGCAAGTTATTGCCACATCTTTCAAAATGTGCTGGCTGTGATCATTTAGGGGATATGTTCAATATATAAAGTTGTGTTTGACATACGGCTGTCAATCGATTCAAATATTTAATCCTGATCAATCGTATTATTGTCCATAGTTGATCGAGATTAATCGCAAATTAATTACACATTTCTTTTTATCTATTAAAAATGTACCTTAAAGGGGAGATTGGACAAGCATTTAACACTCTTATCAACATGGGAGTGTGCAAATATGCTGCTTTATGCAAATGTATGTAGAGTATATACTGTATGTATTATTATAAATCAATTAACAACAGAAAACAATTACAAATATTGTCCAAAACTGCATGTGATTATTATAAAGTGGGCATGTCTGTAAAGGGGAGACTCGTTGGTACCCATAGAACCTAAAAATCACAAATTGTGTTAATGTGTTTAAGAAATTAGTTACTACTTTGACATTGAATACAATTTAATCCAGGGAGCATTAAGAGTTGGTCCGACCAGTGTCAGAATATAGTCAGCAATGCAATGAAGGAACTTAAGAAATTGTCCTGGATAATGTGAGTCATTCCAGACAGCCATCCATCCCTCATTGACTTTAGTTCCACTTCACAGGAAGGCACCAGTTCTATCCGTTCTATGTGACATGAGACAGCACAATTTCAAAATATCAGATTAATGAAGGAAAAAAATACTAAAGGTAGGTAAAATAAAATTAGTTTTAAATTATTAAAAAAGGTAAATGTCAGAGTTCAAGTTTCTAGCAATAGGGAGACCCAACATGCAGACAGAGATTCAGCTGGCAGAGTAGAAGGCTGCTTTCAAAGTTCAAGAGGTCACATTAACAGGCTTATAATTGGTGACAGTCACGCTGTCAGAGTGGGTAAACAAATTCAGGAAACAGCTGGCAGTCAGAATGAGTTACAGGGTGCAGGTAGGAAACTGGCAGGATTGGCTCCAACACTATACGGCAGCAATCTGACAAAAAGCTGTCTGAAAACTGGCCTCTGTACAGTATAAACACTGGGGCTGGTTGTGAATGAGGATTGGTCAGGTATTTGCAAGAGAAAGGAAACAACTAGTGTATAATACATATATATATATATTATTTTTTAGGTAATAAAACTAGAGAGTTGGGGAAAAATGTCAGTACTGTAAGTATTATAGGTATTTATGATGCACATTTAACACAGTTCAATCACTTATTAGTCAGTGAAACAGTTCAACATGTTCAGCCAGACAGCAGATATGAGACTAATTTGTGCTGCATATTTAACGCTGTATATTACATTTGACCAATTTGGAGCCCTAGGCAAGATTTTAGCTGGTACCCCCTACCTTTTGTGTGCTCACAAAGCGCTTAAACAGTGTTATTTTTGTGCATACAGGATTGCCATAGCCTCTTAACCTGCTTATAATATACAGGAGCTACCATATTGACCTTGATTGTGAGACTTCAATCAGCAAGGAAACAATATATTAAATATTCACTGTAAATACATACGAGCAGAATGAATCACACTTTATGGATTCCAACATAGAGTTGCACCAAACATAATGAGAACAAAATTATCATAATCTGGTGAAAATTTAATAATACAATACTTTTCAGCTTTTTAAGCAACACAGAAATTGTATCAGGCTGGTGGGGCAGACCCACATTTCAATTCATGACTCTACATAAAATATTGATCTTGAGGGATCAGGCCTAGTGACATGCATATGATTCCTTTTTAATATGGATGAGCATAAACAAACACTGCTGGAAAACATGTAGACAGACAGAAGTCAATAAGGCCCCTTAATTAGACAAGAGCAGCCCAAACAGAACTAGATTACCATCTAATTATCGAGCTGAAAGTAAGACATCAATGCACATGACCATTCCTCACGCTACAATGATTTTATGCAAGATATGGGAGTGTTTGTCTAGTTTGGAAGTGATGTTAATTTGCAACAAATGTAGGGATTTTTACAGTTTGATATGCATATGAAAGTCAATGTGATTCCATAAAAGGATGCGCCCTCCAATATCAACCCCTAAATAAGTTGTGTCTTCACATATTCATATGTTTTGGTGCTGCTGTCGTTCATGCTAAGTATTGTTTATCCCAAATCAAAATATGTTGATGCTCTGTGATGCAGGAAGGAGCATCGTTCAGGGAGACATTTTCTAGAGAAGCATGATGACGGTGAAGGCAGGCTGATGCTGAGCTGTCGCAGATGTCAGATACTAAAAGCTCTGATACAAATACTCAATTGATCTGATCATAGCTGATAGCTGTACGGCACATTAATCTGCATTTTCAAGCCACAGGGGGGGGATCATCTCTCTCTGAGTACCATCAGGACCCGGATGCATCAGTGAAGTTCACTTACAGAAATTATGAGAGCCATCAACATTATTCCATATTTTGACTAAAAAACAAGTCTACTGTTTGTGCCCTCTGAAGAAGCAATTTCCTCCCATTCATGTTTGTACAGTATGAAATCAACTTCCACTGACTTGAAAATGGACCAAACAGTCTATCAAAGTAAACATGGTGCCTTTAATTGCTTCTTGTTGAAGTTTCCCTGATTATTTAATTGTGCCTTGGTGGAGTGTTAAACGCACTGCTTGCTTTAAATCACCTAGTGCAGAGAGAAACAGCATCCTTAAATACGTGTTGTCTTAAAAACTCAACCATGTCCTTTCATTAAGGCCATTTTTGTTGACCAAGACAGCAGTTAACTTAATTGTGGCTTGTACATTACAAGTAAAGGAAGATCATTTTCGTCATTATATATGACTGCCATTGGTTTGAAATCAAGTCCCCAGATGGGTCCCATAAGGATCAACATTAGGCTCGTCTAATTACTCTATACATGTAAAGTTATTTATGTAGTCCAAAATCACAATCACAAATTTTCTTCAAAGGAGTTTACGATCCGTACAGAATGCCACATCCTCTGTCCTTATTGTTTTTTTTGTTTGTTTTTTTTGCAATATCCATGTTTATGCTGACGATATCATCTTGTCTCGTTTGTAGGGCTGTCGCGGTGAACAAATTTCCCCTGGGGTGATAATGATTGGCTGAACAATGCCATATGCGGTATCTTTGCAATTTTGTTTTTTCTTTTTTGTAAACTACTTAATGTATCCTGATATTAGTGTGATATAAATAAGCTTTATTGCTAGGCTATTATTAGGAGTAATGTTGCTTTTTAAATAACAAAGATACTAATAAATACTTGTTTATTGTTAAATGCAGAACACAGAAGGGCAATGACCCACAGTGTTTTCTTTCAGCTGAGACACTTTGGTTGCATCTGGTTGCTATGATAAGGAATATACACAGAGGTAAAAATGTCAGCACGAGGTTAAGTACTTGCTCTGGCTGAAGGGAGGGCTGAAACACGTACAGGGAGAAAGGACGGACCCGCCGGTCTATGTGTATTAATGTCTCCTCCTTTGTTGTTGTTCAACACTTGTAGCCTACATGTAGGATGTGACGGTTGGTCATTGTGGTATTTGTCCCGCCCCTCCTCCATTGTGATTGGACGGCTGGGTAAAAAGTGACACTGAAGAGCGCAGTGTTTTATCCAAAGTTGATCATTTTTCAACTCGACCAGAAACAAATCACCAAACGTGAGGCACTCAGCACAGAATACCTCGTCATGCTGCTGCCTTGGTGCTCCCATTGCAAATAATTCAAAAAAAGAAAAAATGTGAACATAGTAGTTATGGCGGTTGCTCGCCATCCCTTGAGGTTGACTTGTCAATACTGTGATTATTGCGACACCCCTACTCGTTTGTCTGTGTGTGTGAATTGTGTTGTTATGATGTTGCAATTTGTTCTCAGGTCTCTCTTGTACAAGATATCTTGATCTCAATGAGACTTCCTGAATAAATCCAAAACTTGAACTCCAAACAGTAGTTCATTTAGTAGCTGGTGAGTGAAAAAAGACTAGGTCACACGTGTCTTTGCTATTGTCCCAAAAGTACAAGGAATTACTATCCAGGCATCATAATATTCCCAGTGATGAGAGCCAAACAACAAAGCTTGCACTGAAGCTCTGATAATCTGATGCAGTTTCTCAGAGGGAGATGCCAGCTCTCAGATATACTATATATGTGTGTATCTCATTGTGCAGTTTGACCTACTTCAAGAGCATTGCAAGGCATTTACTCTAGCGCTACACATTTGGATATGGTGACACGATATGACAAAGACCTTTTCATATTCTTGTATGCCCTTCAGGGATGCGTGTTTAGCTGTAATTAAATGTCTTTAATGTCTTTCACAAAATGCCGAAGTAGTAAGCGAAAAGCTTAGTTCTGTAATTTTTTTGGAAACATATTCAGGAATGTTTGAAACAAGATGAAAGATCCAGGACCACACGCTGTAGAGTGCAGAGTTAGAGAGTGTAAACATACCCTCATATTCTGCATTCTACAACCAGGGATTTGGCCTGAGTTTGTTTTCATCTTCTGTATTCACAACAAGCTTCGTGCCTCGAGGCGTGCCAACTGCCTGTCAGTTACACATACACAACTCAGTTGAATCTGTTACTCACTACCTGTAAACTGTAGAGACAAAACAAATACAGTGTTTAAGGCTGTACGTTAACTCTTTTTTTTCACATAGCAGGTACTACAAAGGTTGAAAGTTTTGTTGCACAGTCTGCCAAATTGTAGAGCGAGTATAAAAGTATCAACGAAGTTCACTGTGGTTTGAGAATATTCAAATTCTGTGTTAGGTGGGAGTGGAGCATCGGAAAATACAGTTTAAAAAGTCATTTTCCATGACCTTTAAAAGGAATATATGTAGTATTTAAATATGTGTATTTATTTATTATTATTATACCTCGCGACAACGTAGTCGGAGGTATATAGCTCTCCGTGTGTCCGTCCTTCCGTCAGTCCGTTTGTGTGTCACACTTTCGTTTCCGGAGCAGAACTCAGAAACTATTTCACTTAGGAATTTCAAATTTGGTATGATGGTTGACATTGTGGTCTGCTTGTGCCTTTGGGGGGTTGGAAGTCCAGGGTGCTGAAAGGTTTTGAAATTTTGGCCTAAAACTTTGATTTATTTGACTTCAATTTCGTTTCTGGAGTAGAACTCAAAAACTATTTAACTTAGGAACTTCAAATTTGGTAGGATGGTTGATAGTGTGGTGTAGTTCTCCCTTTTGGGGGTTAGAAGTCCAGGGTGCCCATTTTTCAACCTTTTTATTTTCAAACATTTTTTTCAGACTTTTTTTTTTACCTTTTTCAGACATTGTTTAGACTTTTTTTTCCAACATTTTTCAAACTTTTTGTTTTCAAACTTTTTATTTTCAAACTTTTTTTTCAGACATTTTTCAGAATTTTTTTCACTTTTTTCAGACATAGTTTAGACTTTTGTTTTCCAACATTTTTCAAACTTTTTATTTTCAAACATTTTTTTCAGACTTTTTTTTTTACCTTTTTCAGACATTGTTTAGACTTTTCTTCCCAACATTTTTCAAACTTTTTATTTTCAGACATTTTTCAGAATTTTTTTCACCTTTTTCAGACATAGTTTAGACTTTTGTTTTCCAACACTTTTTAAACTTCTTTTTTCCAACATTTTTTTCAGACTTTTTTTTTTACCTTTTTCAGACATTGTTTAGACTTTTTTTTCCACCTTTTCAGA
>CAKAOH010001600.1:0-15103 GCA_916701665.1 Sebastiscus tertius
GCAGGTTTAATGTTAACCATGGGCATCATATTTGTTTAGCGTGTTAGCTGTAAATCAAGAAAAATATATTTCCCAAGGGAACAAATAAAGTACATTTTTAAACCCAAAGTGCGGCCGGGGCTGATGGGATTGTCATTAGTTTTACAAATATTAGGTCATAAATCAAAGGGCAAACTTATGTTGACCTAATGATGGTGCGAATGTCACAGCAACTCATCCAATAGTAAAATGTCATCCCCATGGTGGCATTACAACCAAAGTCATTTGGATTCATCCTCTGGGGACTCTGAGGAGACATTTCAGTTTGGACGAAAGTGGTGGACCGACCGACAGACCGACATGCCAACACTAGAGCCACGCTGCTAGGATGGCTAAAAATATTAGAATCAATACAGCTGTGAAGTTATCTGTCTGGTTCTTGTCTATATCCTCAGTCTTGTATTGTCTAAGCTTAGTTGTCTCAGGATTTGTATTGAGAGCACACACACATACACACACACACACACACACACAAGGGAAAGTGTTTTTGTCTTTGTGAATGTGGAGGAGTTCGTGTCTCTGCAAGTTTGTTTTGTGCAAGCGAGTGTGTGTGTGTTCATGTGAGTGCAAGTGTGGGCACTGTGTGTGTGTCAGTGAGTAAGTGTGCAGCCACTCCAAGATTGTTCCTCAAGAGACCATCTACAGTATATACAGCTGTTTACCCAAGAGTCAAATTAATTAGGGAGATTAACAGGCTAATAAGTGCAGATTGCTTCACTTAATGACTCACTGCTATATTGTGAACACTCCCAGGCTCATAAAGCAGAGAGAGGGATTAAATTGCAAAGCATCCCTAATGAAAAGAGATAGATAGGATGCGGGTATCTGTTGCACTCTATATGATTGTTTTTGCTCTGTTCCCATGCATTAAGCTCAGCTCGTGTCAACTGAAGTTCATCTCCAAAATAGGCACACAGTCACATCAGTGTAAAGATTTACAGGCAGCAGCGTGTTATGCTGCAATACCCATCTATCTTCCTTACATGTAGCACTTCAAAAAGAGTAAACAAAGCAAATAGAGGTCTATATCATAGATCGGAGATGTATCATTTGTGCAATTTCATAGTAAACAGGGCTAACATGCCGCAGATTGTTATGGTATTCACAAGTTCTGATTGAACACAGTGTTTGGCACTGAGAGATAGCAGGAAACTGATGGAACTGGAGATATATTGTGTTTGTAATATAAAAAGGAGGGTATCTATGCTGTGAAATCAAAGCTCCCTTGTGAATACAGGCTTTACTAGCAATGTTTCAAGAATTGAAATGAGAGATATAAATAAGAAGCGACCGCAGACATCATGATCACCAAATCCCATCGTAAAGTTACCATATAAAGGGTATCCCGCAGGCGAGCTTTAATTCCACTGTGAGGACACTTTTATGTCCTCCGTTGCTTTGGCCTTTGTGTCCAGCACCTTGACCTGCTGAGGTTTCTGTGAATGTGCACACAGCTATCATTACTGATGTGCTCACAAGAGGCTAGCAAATGCTAATAGGAAAATCATAACGCAGAAAATCGTGCTCATAAGGCGGCTTCCCTCCCCTGTAAACTCCAGGGTGGAATAATGTGATATTTTCCAACTGACATCATAATGACTGTGTCCCAACTCTAACTTTGTCACTCCTGCTCCCTCAGTGGACTTGGCTCTGCATGCTGCGTTTAAGTGGAAAGGCCAACTAGAATGAGGCGATTGTTATTCATTCTACTTCCTGCATAATATTCATGATTCATTTCATTACTGCATTTCTCCTGTGGTCTGTTTTGCATACAAAATGTGGTGTTTTCTATGTATAATAGTGCATGCTAGCAGAATACCATTATGCCATCCATTTGAGCAGTGTACTAAATGTATGGCACTGTTAAGTTAGCGTGGGTAGATCACAGGGAGCCGGAGTCAATCCCATCATGCACCGGACAAGAGGAGTTCATATGCAGTTCATATGTAATTCATACTATCAGGTGGTGCTTGAAGTAAAAAAAAAACTTTGTGACTTCGTTCCTATTTATTCATTATTTCCTTAAGCATGTTATACTGTGTCAGTCATAACCAGCTGTGGTTTTATTGCTATTATTATACTTGGGCTATGCAGCTGCTATAGCAGACCTATAATACTTCAGTAATAATCCAACTGGAACATCATAGGGTTAAGGTGGTGTGTTTGAATATTTACCCATAGTGTTGATAGTTAAAGGGTATTCCTGTGTTATTTGTAGCTTATAGTCGGGTATCATTCGGGTTTTAGGACTGCAGTGTCCCAGTAAGGATGCTCCTGCATATCATGCAGTTGACACATTCTGAATTTCTGGAAATGTTTGCCCTAAAAGAGCAGATTCAGATTCAGTTCTCACCTCCCTCCACTGTGCCGTGCATCGGCTCGTCCAGATGCTCCCCACATAGATTTATGTTCATATGTTTTATGAGGCGGGGTGCAAATACGCTGGCGCTGCGCCATTATGAATCTCACAGAGAACCTGAAAAGTGCCGGTACTGTGTGCCGGTACTGTGTACTGGTGAGTACCGGCGCAACCTCGAGCACTGCTCTCAGGTTATGAAACAAATATTTATCTTTATATAAACCTCCTATTTTTGGTCTGAACACACGAGACATCGTCACCAATCCCTTTTGGAGAAATCCATTATGTTCAGAAGCTCCGCCGGAGCTGACCGCGGCCACTCTAGACAATGCTTGTGATCCCACCAGATGCGACGGAGCACATATCAGAAGCAGCTATCTCTATTGCTGTCTATTAATAAATCCATGGCGCTGTCTGTGTTGCTGAAGTAGCAACTTTTTCTCTGAGTCCCACCCTTCACAGGATTAACAAAACACCTGCTGATTAGGCCCCGTATTCACCAAGCGCCCAGAAAGAGCGCCGGGCTGTGACTCAAATTTTCGTAGTGGCCTAACGGCGGTACTACAACTTCTGTGTCCGTCACCTGATGGCATTGGGCCCAAAAATACTTTTTCCCATAGACTTACATTGGGAAAGAGACATCTTTGTTTTACAATACCACATCCATCAGCCATCATTGACTGAGAGGACGACAGACGAAAATGGTGTGAAATCACATCAGGACATTTGTAGCGTGTCATGGTTTAGATGGCTCCGCTATGAGGAGCTACAAAAGTACCAAAGCATGTCAGTACACCTGAAGGTCAGCATACAAAAGCACAACGTTGTGTCGACAGTTTTGTAAACTCTCACTGCCAGATAGATGCCGAGTGGTCTCTGGCGGACTGGCTGGTCTCTCACAGCCAGCAGCTCCTCACAGCTCTGAAAACATTGGCACAAATTTCCAAATGTATTTGGTTAAACTGATCACATATTGGAAATCTAAATGGTTACTTTCTCACCTGAAAAAAAACAAACATTACAACTTAATAACAGCGTTTTAAGGCTTAAAAACAGCTTTTTGGCAAGTAAAGGATGATAACCATGGATGTATTAACACTGGCGACGGGCGACACTTTGCAAAATAATGGCACTTCCGCTCTTAACGGAAGTGAGAACACAATATGACACAATGCGGAAGCACTCTAGTTCAGGCAACAAATAAGGTAAATAGGTTTATGGAGAATGGCCAGATTTTCTCAGGTAGAAGCATTTTGTCTCCTAAACATGTCTTGCAATGTGAATGCCTATCTGCAAATGCACTAAAACTTCATAATATAATATGAACTTTTAATGTTTTATTATTTTGTGCAAAGCAAGGTCACCGTACAGTTAGAAGGTCCTCGGTGTGAATGTGTTTGTCAGTATGCGTTGTGTGAGTGACCAGATGCCTCTGCAAGGTGTTCCCTACCCCTCGCCCAACGCATGCTGGGATAGGCTACAGTTTTCCACCACCCTAAACAGGATTGCGACATTGATGCCAAAATAGCAGGCAACCTTGATGCAACCGCACAGGTGACATACTGCAGGGATTTGTCTTTTCTTTTAATGTTATGCCAGTGCAAAGACAAATTTCCATTTTATGCAAATCTAATTGACAATAAAGTAATCTGAATTAATGTGAGTACACTATTTCTATAATACATGCTATATTGAATGAATGCCTTTACAGCTAAGACACAATTTACATAACATACAGATGCAGTAACATTAGTATTCATTGGTGGACCCAACTAGAGTTACTTAAGTTCAAATAATGAATGCTAAATTAGCAATAATGACCATGAATAATGGAATCAAACAGTGACACGGATTACATGAGAACTGTGTTTCCTCCCTATAGCCTGTCTGCGACCTCTTGAGTTGAAAATTTACATTATTGTAATAACCGTTATTGAGGAAGGACCACCTGTTTAGCCTCTACACTGCATATTACATTGTGTACCAACAGATTTTTACACCAAATCTGCTTGTTTGCCTCATTAAAAGAGAAAGACTGCTGATGTTTATCAATCAAAGCTCTCAGAGTTTATCACAGTAGCAGATGGTGAAATGATTTTCAACAAATCTATCCTCTTCAGCAACGCAGTGAAGTCGAAATGTACCCTTTATGACAGGAAGCAGCAGGTTTCATTTGCAGAAGCCCTTTGGTATTATGACATTTTATTATACACACTTATAATTTCCAGGCTAATGATCTGGGGGAGTACAGTCCCATTTGTTTATGCTAATTATACAGATGTTTCATGATTAATTTGCAAATGACGTAACCTTTGAAAACTTTTGCTATCAAGTAAAAGCTGACTTTCTATGTGTGTGTGTGTTTAATCCACCATATAGAGCTGAGCCAGCAGAAAAGATTACGGTAAAAAAACAAAAACACATTCTGCTCTTTATTTACTCCCTCAAAGTCAAGTGTGCATATAAGATAAAGAGCGGATTAAGGGAGGATTTTCCATTCATCAAGTCTCTATTTGATTCATCTTGACAGTGCTTGTTCCTTTAAAAGACCATGGCCCATCAAACCTGCATCATCTCCAATGGACACCCTTCCATCTGTTTGCTTTGTTTGAGGAAATCCAAGTCATTTTTCATTTTCTGCATCACGTTGTTTTACAGACAGAGAGGAATGGTTATGGAGGAGGATGAGATGGATGGATAGAGCAGAACAGAAAGCAGAAGCAGGGAATGAACTTCTGACCCTGAGGGTGTACAGCTGCTGGATGGAGGCAGCTTAACCAGACATCTGAGCATTAGGAAGACATTTCCAAATGAAATACTCGGATGAAATATAGAGCCACGATCAGCCCATGATAAAGCTCATGTATTTTGACAAAGATAAATACTGTGGCCTTTATACAAAGCATTTGTCCAGAGAGAAATTTCTCCTTGGGAGTGATATCTGAACTACTATATATGGATTCTCATATGTATTTTTATCCATGTTAGCAGCATGGCTCTATGGATGTAATGTGGGTCTGTTGGTCGGTTGGTCGTTCCACCACATTGATCCAGGCTTAAATATCTCAGCAATTATTGGATAGATAGAGCTTTTGTACATTCATGGTTCCCATAAATCCTACTGACTTGGTGAACCCCTTCCTAAGGGCTGGGTATTGACCGAAATAATACTAGTAGCAAAGTAGTATTGAAACTTCTCCAGTCAAACGATACCTGCAATTGATCCTTTCTATGCCCAGATCTAGAAACAAATTACTTATTTGTATGGTTTTGCTCGCAGCCAATTACTTCAAGGGTTCTTCGATTTAATGCGATGTGTGATTAGCCCTCTACCTCAGAAGCTGCTACCCATACAGCCAGGTTTGCCTGCCTGCACACGGCTCTGAACACGGAGATGTCTGAGCCGGCGGCTAGCAGATAACAGTTGAGTTACACAGATACAATGGTAGAGACGATGAAAGACGGAGACTGAGGAGACACAGGACAGCGGCAGCATTGGGCGGTGTTGGCAGGGGTTGTGTCTAGAAGGTAACACACAAATTGCGAAACTCACGGTTAAGGTTAGGCATTGACCTCGAATGGTTAAGGTTGAGATAGGTTGTCCGGCAGTGAGTCTCACACGAGTTTTTACAAGGTTTTGCATGTTTTCGCATTTTGCAGGTTACCTTCTAGACACGGCGATTGTTGGGCGAGTCCCGGTAGTCGCAGCGCTGTTGCCCCCATGTACTCCTCTTTCCGTTATCCCCCAAGACTGTGAACTGTATATCCTGACCACCATTTCTGTAGTGTCTTTTAAGCTTTTCCTGTAGTCCTCTTCCTGTTTTAGGATTTCTTCTTTTGGACATTTCTTTCGTTGCATCTTGTATCATGTTATTATAACGGTGTGATTAACCCTGTTTACTGCCGGTGCAATGTGTTCCATATTAACTGCCGAAAAAGGCGTCACAAAATGTCTGGTGGCAAATTAGAAAATATCATAACCATCACAAACTAACGTAAGGCACAATAATTTATTTTTGGAACAATATCTTTTCTATCTTATATAATATCTTATCTCCTTTTTTAAACCCAAAATGTTGACCGTCTGACCCTCCACCGCTGGAGGGGAACCAACCTTATTACTTATACAATGGCCTTACTCCAACATGCCGGCTCACTTGCTAGATAGCTAGGTAGAAATTACGGAAACACATTTGTCATATCTGAGGGTTTAACAACTTTTTAAAATCAGATTTTATGGAAGTTCGTTTTTCAAATATATTTGTGCAGTACAAGTGCTAAAACATATACGTTTCATGTCCTCTTTAAGGGTACTGGTATTGGTACTGGTATTGGTACTGGTATCGTAAATGATACCCAACCCTACTCTTCCTGTAGCAACAACATAAGGCTCCCATTTGTGGATTTGAGTGAAGTGTCTCGACATCTATTGGATTGCCATGAAATTTGGTGCAGACGTTCATGTCCCCTTCAGATGAATTGTAATAACCGGTAGCAGATGTTGAAACTCAGATTGTGAACATAGTAAACATACCTGCTAAACATCAGCATTGTCATTGTGAGCATTGTGAGTTACTGTGCTAACGTTAGCAATTAGCTGAAAGCAAAGCACAGCCTTGCGCAGTCATTAGCATCGCTGTAGACCCAAGCTTTTTAGACTCTGAAACAAAAATGCAAGGGGAAACAAGAATGGAGCATTTGGAGCTGTAAATAAATGATTGCCCCCTCATTCACTTCCTGCATCAGCCTTTCCACTCCTTCATAATGTACCGTTGGTAGTTTGAGTAGTTTCTCTCTGCACTTTATTTCAGTACGGGAAAAAAAAAGTTTTAGCTAAAATAGATTTACTTCTGGGCATAAAGGTGGAAAAGACATCTTGAGAGGCTTTACATGTCCATTCAATAAAACACAATGTCTATTTAAGTTTTCCTAATACGTGTTGGCTTTAAGGCTGGTTGCAGGTTGTGAGTGAGGAGCAACTTGTGAATGCTGAAGCATTAGGGCAAAAACAATCAGAGTTGACCATCTGGCTGCGCTGCTAGAAAGTAGAAGGTGCTATTCCTCTGTGAAGAACCCATCGACAGCTCCGCTGTTAAAATGCAGTCCACGGAGACGACTTCTCTTTTGCCTTAAATTAAAGCATTTAATTGAACCAACGAGCACTTATTCGGCTGAAGAAATGTTATTAAGAGCGGCTTTATTAGAAGGGATGCCTGATAAAAGCAATCGCCCTTGTGCTAAAACTAGGACCTGGAGGTGTATTTACTCCAGACTGTGTGTGTGTGTGTGTGTGTGTGTGTGTGTGTGTGTATGTGTGTGTGTGTGTACTCCACTCCTGCTCTATCATGCAAATGCAGCAGAAGCTCACAGAATGGATGGCTGCTGTCAGACTGAGGAGACGAGATAGACTGATTGGGGAAGAGGTTGAAAGACAGAGGTTGAGATAGTGTGAGGAGTGTGAGACTGATGGCAGATGGCGTGTAAAAGATGGAGTCCTCTGCTTCTCCATCCTTGCTGGGAGGAGAGAAGAGATATGGAGAACCCTGAAGAAATAAAGGGACGCGGTGATTGATTAGAGAATGGATTTCCTCCAGCAACCCAGTCTCCTGTGCTCCACGTCTACCTTTTGACTTATCTTGTCATCGTTGAAACATAATCCTTTCTGGACTTTCAATTTTATTAATCAAATACTTGCACACCTAGAATGTAACATGGCAGCAACACTGATGGAAAGCACGACAAATTTCATGGTGTAAGTCACACATTCTTTGCTTAATGGTATGAATATGACAGTCAGTGAAATCCATTACAGGGCCCTTTATCTGTTCCTGGCAGGACTCTGATAGACTATAGAGAAAGAGGGGTGGCTGTTCAGGTCTTTGCACATCAAGTCCATATTTTTGGTATGCTTTTTTTTTAATCCGTCATCCGATAAAAAACGCCACACACAGAAACCTTGCACACCGAGTCTGATGCGTTTTATTACTCTATTTGTTGCGAAAATTTGCAATACGAGACAAAACTGAATTAATTACGTGGGTGCAATGGATAGCGCTAATCCCAATGGGGCTAATTAATGAATGACATTTGTAAGAAGCTATCGTTTAGCTGCCTGGAGCACAATCACTACAGTCTAATCTTTCCTACATCCTTTGCTTTGCAACCATCCCCGATTCCAGGCTGTTCTGCAATCACCTGCCACAATCTTTAAATATCTGTATTCTTTAATTGCTTTGCACTAGGAGGCAGAGTGAATTTTTATTATATCATTTTGGATGATGACGTTTGGACGGACGGTGGCTCTGAGTGGTCAAACAACGCTCTTTTGCATTTTGACAGATGCAAAAAAACGCAGAAAATCCCAAAACTTTAATGACAGACGAAAGTTTCGGAGTCGGTCTATAAACGTGATTGACGCAACATGAGGTCGTTTTCATTTTTAAACGACCGACAATTTCGGACAAAAAGTACAGACTACGAGCTACCCAGCAGAGGCTGGTGTTCTGGCTTTGTTCAGTATTTATACCTGTATATTATATGCTATAAAGAATCTCTGTGACATTAAAATGCGAGTTTCAAATTCACTGTAACATCTGTGATGTGGCCTGATTTCTTTCTTACTGTCTATAGCGCACTGCTTCAGCTGTCCAGCTCCGTAACATTCCCTGATGCTGAGTGGTGTTCCGCATATTCCAACATTCCCATGCACATATACACACAGCTTCAATTTTAGTCGCATATATTTGACTAATATATGTGTCCTTTAGTGTCTATGTTCAACCTTCTTTGTAAAATAGTGTTTCTCTGGTTGCTGCGTGTCAAGAGCTTGGTATATAACACTGAGTCAGACCAAAGTTTCCACAAAAGGAAATGAGGTGGAAGATGAAGGTCACAGGTAGAGGAGATCAAGATAAAGTTTCCATGGGGTGAGGTGTAGAGAAAAAGTGGTGAACTTCAAACTGTTCAGGATGTGTGATAATGCACAGAGGGAAAGTCAGTGGAGGATGAAGAGTGGGATTAAAGAAGAGAGAGGAAAAGATGCAGGCAGAGAGACATTGTCAATCAATTGTCGATGTATTCACAGGACTCCTCGAATCCAGTCTCGAAAAAGGAAATTGAAAGTGAAAACTAATACCTTCCACATTCAAAACTTTAGCATCATATGTCAGGGAATTTAGCTTTAAAGCCTCTCATGAGTATTTACCGCGACATGCTGCACAAACATATAATACTTTACAATCTGGCCTGTCTGTATTCGCCACTTCCCGCCCACTGAGCACTCATGCAGATCTGCTGAAATTAGTTATGACATGTGTGAGGGAGGCAGAGAAGACGGGGGATTTGTTCGGGTTGAGGCTGAGTTGAAGACATCATCGTCGCCTACGACAGCAGAAGGCAACATGGTTAAAGACTTTAAAGATTTATGGAATGATGCTCTTTAAGCTCAGTTCATGAATCCATTTCCCCTTTTATCTTTTTTTTTTGTTAGACGAGTGGTCATGTCCGATCTGAGCAGCAACATCTTCAACCTCAAGTATAGTCACGCTCTTACGCTCACAAACAGATAAGGTAAATTTAATGAATACACGTGCTGCTGATGATGAAGAAAGCATCTTCAGAGAGCCGAGTTAAAATGGGACAGAAGTACCACAGTGCAGAGTGCATTTCCATCTGTGCATTTTTCACCATCCTCTGATGGGTTTTGCTTCGGATCTGCAGCACAGGAGCGAACCACCAGCAGCGTGAATACGCGACCCGCTGACACAGCAAGCCATAAACACTCTGACAAGGGAGGGGCGACAATGACAGAATCCATTTTGCTTCGTCATGGAGGCGACTTCAGTCAGCTTTTAGGGGATAAATAAATAAGCATGATGCAGGCAGACAGAGGACCGGTATGTTATATACCCCGTCTGGGTCAATGGAAATTATCCGGGCTTCCTGGTAAACCTTCACCCAAATGTGACCTCTGATTGTATCGAAGGGTCTCCGGTGAATAATGTTTCCCAGAACACACATAAATGCACATTTACACACAGAACATGTCAGTAAAAGCTGAGGCAGCTGACCCCTCTTTATGGATCGACCAGAGCTCTTGTTTGTTCATTAAGCCGCCTGACTGAACACAAAAACAATTTCCATTTCAGAAGGTTGGAAGGATTTTCTGTATTGTATCAGTTAGGGGTAGGGGAAACAAAATCGATTCACCGATGTATCACGATTTCTTCTTTTTTTTTACGATTTTGAAGTTGATTTTTTTAATGTTAGAATCAATATATTTTCTTCATTTGAGTCTATATGGGGGTAGAAGGAAGTTACCGCTTTTATTGTTGTAGTCTGAGTAACGTGACGTCATATCTGTATCCGTCAACCAAAACAAACCGCAGCCGGCCGCAGCGAGCCGAAACGAAAAAGTAGAAAACGGCGGAGGGTCCGCATGGATACGACCTGAACCCTCACATTTTAAATCCGGAGTGGTAAACACTACACATTCAGTAAAGTATGGAAACACTTTGGGCTTCACACATTGACAGGAAAAGCGGAGCTAGACATCACGGCTAAAGCTGCATGCTAACTCTGTCATGGACAGGTAACGTTATCATATTGCGGTAACGTGCGGTCAAGCCGGCCGTCACTCTCATTTCCGTGGTCAAATCGGCCGACACTACAACTGTAGAGCACCCATATACTGACATTTATGTTAAATGCATTCAAACAGCCCCGATGGAGCTGACCATGGATGTATAAAGAGAACGGAGCTGACGGGAGAGCTAGAGACACACTTGGCAAAGTTAGCAGAAGTATACACGTGTGACTACATCCGTTTTTCAAAATAAGGTGTTAACAAAGGGAATTGTATATACAAAATACATACATCGAAATAAGATTATATTAACCAGAAGTATAGAACAATACATGTCCCTTATAAATTAAAAAGAAAATGCCACTATTGTGAGGGAAATGTCTTTATTCTTTGATTTTTGGGTTGCTGGAAAAACAAAATATACATAATGCCTGACAATGACTGATATATTTGACTTCAGGACATCTCTAAGTCCTTAGAAGCGTATGATTCAACTTTTCCCCATGATCTGATGTTAAAAAAGTTAACAAAAATTGCAATAAATCGTAATATTGAATCGCAATACTTGTAGAATCACAATACATATTGAATCGGCACCCAAGTATCATGATAGTATCGAATTAGGAGATAGGTGTATCGTCCCAGCCCTAGTATCAGTTCTCCAAGAATTCCTATTGATGCTTGTTAGAGGGACTCAGGTGCAGAAGTTGCACGATAAACAAAAATGAAACTGGGGCTCTTGATTTAATTTGATGCAACCATGCAGTTTGTCCCCAACCACCCATCAGGCTTTGTGAAAACACTCCTGGGTACTACACAGTGTACAAATGTAAAGAAACAGTTACATCTCTGGAGGATGTATAAATGATGCACAAACAGAAAAGATATTGTTTAGACCTACGATTGGCTGCAGGGCCTCAGACAGTGGGAGAGCCAGAACTGTCTCTTCTACCGCAGCGTCTCTCTTTGGTAATCCAAATCAAAGTCTGGGCAGACAATACAAGATTTTTGATTAATAATTTTTTTCTGTGTTATGTGAAAGAAATGTGCAGGGAGAGCTAATATCCCACAGAAGCCTCATAAGTCTTTGTTTTGATTGTGATTCCGACTTTGATCGCATTAGTGTGCACACTGCAAAGTCTCATTTTGTCAGCCCGTCTAGGAAGCAGCTCAGCAATGCTATCCAAGCATTTTCTGTTTTGAGCCTCTTTTACAAAAGATTCTCACAAGTTCAAAACTGTGTGTGTGTACAGTCAATCCAAGCTCTTGTAAATGTAATGTTTTATAAAGTGTTTAAGCCCTGCACACTGTCAGCACAGAGTGTATAGACCTTCATTAGTCATCATATTCACAACATGAGACAACAGTTTTACACTAGATGTTAAAAGAACATCCCTAAAATAAAATGAACAATATATCTCAAGATCGATAGAATACAATAAAAGAACCTTCTCAAATAAATGACAACCTAGGCTATAAATATGTTATACCGCTGTCAGGTGTAATGACCTACATAAATATTCAGCTTACCCTCGTCCATCACTACCTGCTATTTGAATCCAAAGTATTCAGGGTCATATTTCATCACCACATGCTTTTGAGCTTTGACTGGTGCTGGGTTGTCTCCAACATCACTTTTTCATTTCAAAAAACGCTCCATTCTGTGTCACTGTATCCAAGACATGGCCATGCCAGTTTTTCCTCACCAAAATTTTGCATATTTAGCCTCCTTCCCGACAAGCCAGTATGACACGGTTGGGACCAAGGGATTCCTTTGTTTTTTTAGTTTCATATAATGTCAGTATCTTCACTCTAGCTTTAAAACTGAGCCAGCTACAATCTCTGAAAGACAGAATAGCAGCCATCAGATTTTGAAGAGGTTAATTTAACCATTTGGCAGTACCACCTCAGCCCACCAGTGGGCCCCGGCCCAGTGTTTGAGAGTAGCTGTCCTATTGTATTCTAGGATCATGAAATGTATTCATTGTAATAATAAGAGCTCATGCACACCTTCATCAATACCGCCCATCATTTTCCAAATGTGTTCATTTGAATGGACTTTAAACTGCATTTTTTTTTACACTATTAATCACATAAACCTGGATATTGTTTTTTTATGTGTCCGCGTCGGCGACAGCTGTGGCTGGAGGCATTATGTTTTTGCGTTGTCCGTCCGTCCACCCGCCAATTCTCATGAATGCCATATCTCAGTCAAAAGAATTTCTTCAAATTTGGCACAAACATCCAACTTGGACTCAAGGATGAACTGATTCGATTTTGGTGATCAAAGGACGAGGTCATTGTGACCTCACGTCCACCCTATTCCCGTGAATGCCATATCTCAGGAACACCATGAGGAAATTTCTTCAAATTTGGCAAAAACATCCACTTGGACGGAAGGATGAACTGATTCGATTTTGGTGGTCAAAGGTCACCGTGACCTCACAAAAGATGTTTTTTGGCCATAAATCAAGAATTAATATGCTAATTATGACAATTTCACACAAATAACAGAGTAAAATGATGAAGTGATGACATTTTGGTCGAAATATTATGTTATGATACTTTATCAATTCTCAAAAACACTGTATTGATTTTTAATTAATAGTTTACGTACAAAGATGAACTCAGTCAATACATTATTTCATTTGCAAAGAGATGCACCCTCTCAGTGTATGCACCATCTCAAAGTACTGCTATGAAGTTGGATTTTACAGGGACCGTGATAAGTGCAAATGCAGATCCCACTGTTCTGACTGCATAAATGAATATAACGCCTGTCTTACAGTATCACAATATACTGAATCGTAACCCCTGTATCATGATACGTATCGTATTGCCAGATTCTTGCCAATATACAGCTAAATTTGACTTGACAGAGGCATACAACCGCGAGGCAGTAATTCAATTATTTTTTTCATACAAGGCACAGTAATCCTGAAGTTCATTTTTGTCAGTAAGTTCTAAAGTTACAATCTAAAGTAAAGTTTGCATTCATGTAACTACAACTTGGAGTGGAGGAAATTGGACGTTTCAACCATCTTAGCTGTCAACTGACTCAGGTCCTAAGCAGTCGGACTTTCATAGCTGAAACTTTACTTGTGACAGGTATACCTGTTTTTAAAAATGTTATTTGAATAGCTTAACTACTCCACAATATCTCCATGTACTACTGTACCACCTGGCAACTGCAAAACTACCCCATGGGGTACAAGTACCCCTGGTTGGCAAACACTGGCGTAATTGTCTCGTGTGCTTGCGATACGACTGCTGTTTTGATCGGTTCTTTGCAGGCTTTGGCGCCACTTGAATTTGAAGCCTGACAAACATCCAAATGTTGCAGCTTTGATAAACTCAGCGCCGACATTGTATGTGAATTCAACACCATTTCAGTTGCCCACTCACCTGTCTTTCAGGGGTGTGTGAGGCAACATTTACAGTCTGATTTATTATAGATCACTAACCTAACCTTGAATTTTGACTTCCTGCACTGAATGTATTTTAAAGTGTGAATGTCGTTGATGTAATTTCCCTTTTTTTATCACACTCTTTGAATGGATAACTCTTCACTGATGCTCTCGAACATCTTAAAGTGTCATAAATAAACAGTGGCACAACATTGAAACATAAATACAAATATGAACAGCGATGAAGAATGCAGTCGTGCACTCTGGCGATTTTCAAATGACAGTTGAAGTAATCTCTTTATTTGTTCTTTCGAATGTGCTCAAAGCAGAGAAGTAAACACTTGCTCTTTTAGAAAAGGACAGAGGTTGGTGTAACATGAAAATCTTTCAAAGCCTTGTTAATTATACAAACAATACATTTTTAGCATATTGATACATGTGTGATTATGAGGCACCACACAATAATACTGTACCGTCTTCAATTATTTACACAAGAACACAAAAAATAAAGCATTAGCCCTTCCAGCTATGAATGTTTGAAAGATTCAATACTGACTGGATGGGTCATTTGTGTGTATAATAACGTGTGTGTGTGTGTGTGTGTGTGTGTGTGTGTGTGTGTGTGTGTGTGTGTGTGTGTGTGTGTGTGTGTGTGTGTGTGTGAGAAAGCAGCAGACATTAGAGCAGAGTGATAAGGTGTTTGGTTTTTACTGC
>CAKAOH010001601.1:0-16983 GCA_916701665.1 Sebastiscus tertius
TATCGGCTGAGTTACAGACATCTCTTTCCCAATGTAAGTCTATGGGAAAAAGTAATTTTTGGCCCAATGGCATCACGTGACGGACACGGAAGTTGTAGTACCTGCCGTTGGGCCACTATGACAGTTGGGATCAACAACCGGTGCTCTTCCTTGGGGCTTGCAAAACGTGAAGCATGAAGTAGTAGTAAGACGGACCTCAGAAATGGAAGACAAACTTGTTGATTTGTGGCACCAACATGAGTCTTTATATAACATGTCTCTATGACTTTATCCATCCATCCTTCGTGAATTTTCAGTAGAAAGTAGTGCAAAAACTAACATCGCTAATTCTTCCTGCACGCCATGTTTGTTTACATTAAAGTCACATTTGATCGCGAGAGATTGTGTGAGGTATCCGGTTTTTTTTTGTTTTTTTTAGGGTATCTTGTTGTTCATGAATGGAATATGTTAGTGTGTGTAGTGATGTTTTGGCCAAATCAGTGTCTTCAATTGAATCACAACAGGTTAACACTCTTGTGATAAGACATCTACAGTGTTTGGCTGTGTTGACCTATTAGTGAGACACCTCCATCTCAACCCGCTCTTCCCACTGGTTGCAGTGGCTTGTTCATCTTTGATTTGTCTTTTTATGTCACTTTCATTCCCTTTACGTTTTCCATGAAAGATTTAGGGATATTTTGAGTTCTATTAACAGTTGAGGAGTTGAACTGCGGCCGAACTAAACGTTTTGTAATCATGTTCCCGACACTGCCATTTATTTTCTGAGCTTGGTGACCTATTAAAAATTCCACCGCTGAACTGCACCGATGAGCACTCCTTCTGGTCCAGGCGCTGACTATGTAATGAGCTGCAGTCTTATTAAATAAAGGGCTGAATGCATTTTGTGGTCGCAAATTCATTGAGAACTGCAGCACACATTTACGCTGTTTTCTTAGTAAATCTGTCCGAGTATGTGCAGTTGCAACATGTCCTCACTCCCAACTCGTCAAATACTGATGCTTGGTCAGTGGTCCTACGCTTCAAACTATGACGCTCTAGGTAACCCTTTAGCGTCTGTTTTGGAAGTGTCAGTTTCCACTGGTTACATGCATAGTGTCTTTTCAAAATAAAGTTCTGTGTTTGCAGGAAATATATAGTTTCCGCTCATTATTCGTGCATATTTTATCAAACTATTAATGGTGTTTGGTAAACACAAGTATGCTGAGTAGAGGTTGGGGATTATCTGTGCTAGTGGCCCAAATCCTAAAACTCCACCTTCACATCCCGGCGTTGCAGTAATCCTAAATTAACTTGGACTGAAGAGACTTGGAGAGAGTTTAAAATCCCTAACGGGAGCATTTTTGTAGGTCTCATTTAGTTTTGTTGGAGGAAACAGGATACTGAATCTCTCTGGTGTCTCCCCCCCCCCCCGGTTGGGTGCAGTTTGTGTGTTATTGATGGTGAGTTTCAGAGTATATTCAATAATGTAAATGAAATTTCAACAGTTTAGACAAGAATGGCCTTTCCACTTGACAGCTGAAAACAGTACATCTCCAGATGGATGTTATTGGACTGAAATGTGTTCTGCTGTGTTAGAAAACGTTGTCTCTCATTAGCTCCCTCTCCCATCACTCCCTCCCCTCCACCCATCACTGCTTTCTCTCTCTCTGCCCTCCACATTCAAAATGTGATTTGATTCTCGCAACATTGCATCATTTTCCAAGTTGAGTGATGAGCGATGCCGCTTTTCACCTCGACGCCATGCATCATTCATTCAGATGAGTCTGTGACAGCAGTGTCGTAGCCTCTCTAATACCTGCTGGCAAGAAAAAAGACACTTCATGCTGTGAATGGAATACCTTATGCTGCTCTATCCACCTCCACACAAAATGAGCTTACAGGAGACAGATTTTTTTTTTTTTTTTTTTTTTTTTTTTTAGAAAGGTGCTTCTTAACGTCTTTGGGATGAAAGTTAGTTAAAAGTTTTTTTGTCTTTTTTCTTTAAGTCAGGTGTGGTCCAGATTCAGAAAAGGTTGACTGTGGTTCAGACGCAAACAGAGACCGGTGGGGTCCACTTTATGCAAACTAGGCTACAGTCAGCAGCATGTGTGG
The DNA here is from genome assembly GCA_916701665.1 of Sebastiscus tertius. Taxonomy (NCBI): domain Eukaryota; kingdom Metazoa; phylum Chordata; class Actinopteri; order Perciformes; family Sebastidae; genus Sebastiscus; species Sebastiscus tertius. Next base: position 2,092 of record CAKAOH010001601.1, read on the forward strand.
AAACAAGGGGCAAGCAGCTGGTTAGCTTAACTTAGTATAAAGACTGGAAATAGGGGCAAGCAGTTAGCCACGCTCTGTTTAAACATCACAAAATCCACCTACCAGCAGCTCTAAAGCTCACTGATTTACACATTATATTTGGTTTGTTTCATCTGTACAAAAAAATGAGGTTTGCAATCAATTGACAGCTAGTTTCGATTAATTGACGAGTTGGGAGTGAGAATGGGTTGGTAGGCTACTTGGCTGAATGGACCAGCAGCTGTCAAACAACATGGAGTGCATCAACAACTAACTGGAAATAATATAGAAGTTACGTATAAATGACTTATGTTGTTGTTTGGACTGTCAAAGTTAATGCGATAATAACATGTTTAAGGCAAATTTGTTTTAACCCCACTAATTTCTTGAATGCATTAAAGCAATCGATCTTCCGTAGTTGACTTGACTATGACTTGCCCCAAACTGCATGTGATTATCATAAAGTGGGCATGCCTGTAACGGGGAGACTCGTGGGTACCCATAGAACCCCTTTTTTAACAAATGGAATATAACATGTTAATCAGTGCTCTTTAAAGGTGCTGGTAAGTGGATTTGTTGCCTTTGGACCAGTTGTGGGAAGTAACTAAGTATATTGTTTTAAAAACTGTTCTCATGTACTTGAGTATTTCCATTTTGTGTCCACTACATTTCAGGGGTAGATATTGCATTTTACACCATTATATGTATCTGACAAAATATAAATGCCACCAACTTCACAGATTAAGAGTTTACATACAAAAATATGAGTTATGATGATTTTATGCAGTGTATACATTAGTAAAAATGACTCTCCTAGCTACAACATTAAATTGCAAACAATATTTCAAAAATATAACATACATGAGTACTTTTGCTTTTGATATTTTAAGTACATTTAATACCAATTCGTTCTCACTCCCAACTTGTCAAATACCGCTACATAGATGCACCGTTTGTTATTGCCCCTTGGCATCGGAAACTGGCGCATGCAGGCACCTTTTAGCAACAGTATGTGATGAACCGGGCTTTCAACTAACTCCAATGTAAACCCAAACAAACACAAAACTTTCAACGTAAAACTAAAAGTAACGGTGACTTGTTTTGTCATGTCAGTCTTTAGTCATGTGACTCGTCGGTGTCGTCAGTCGTGGATCGGTGGAACAGAAACTATCCTGAGACACTGAGGCGGATTCAGCTGAGCTAAGAAGTTTGGAGGAAATGTGATGTTCATTCTTGGATGACTTTGGCTGAACTTCAACTGTCTTGGGACACGAGTTGAGTTTTCTGTATTTTTTTTTTTATTTTTGCTGAGGTGGCGCTGCTGTTATCTGCGGAAATATACTTTGGAGTACTTAAATTAGCCTTTACAGGAATTGGGCTACTGAGCATGACAAGCTGCTTTGTCTTTTCTTCCCTTATGAATTACACACCGGAACAATTTTGTGATTAATAAATATACTCCAGAATGTTCTGAACCCATAAGTCATCACTTATTTTTTATTATATGTTTTTTACAACCTCTATTACTCATCTTTACGACTCAGGTGAAGGCTGAGTTTCTGTCTTGGAAAGTTTAAATTGAGTTTATTTTTCTCCATTAAGAGTTTATTATTCCTTCAGAGTGTCTTGCATATTAATCTGGAAGCTATTTGCACTTCTCTTCCTTGCTGAAAAATATAAACAAATAAAGAATCAGGCAAACTCTATGAATCAGCTTTGAAGCAAATCACACAAACAAAAACACATCACTTCCGTTCCAATTATGAGAAGAAACAATTCACTGCATGTGCATGGCCCCTGAGGAAGACAACATTATTACGTTCATCATTTTAACTATGTATTACTTCGCTTCAGCAGCAAGCTGTGTCACACTAACTGCTCCGGAAACAAATGTTTGATAGTGGATTATTTGTAGCCTATATCTAAAACACAGAAGCTCGTTGACGCTGACACAACATTCATTTCCACAACTAAATGGGGTTATTTGTATAAAGAGGAGACACAGTGTGCTGAACCATAAGGAAGTATGAACATACTCAAAGGTGACTGCCTGTTGTTTGGGCGGGGAGAAAGACTGACGAGACGCAAAGAAAGAAACACATTTTCATTTGTTCATTCCAAGCAGCAGACTGGAAAACAGCACAATTAAGGTAAATAACAGATAAAAGTCAGTCTGAGTGTTGAAAGACAAAAAGATTTAGAGAGATGGAGAGGGAGAAACCACCTGGTGTGTTCGTTCAGCCCGTTCTCATTCCTAGGGCGTCTGACGTTTTGTCTCAGCCCTCGGCGTCTGACACAAAGCAGCCTTTAGTGTCTGTAAGAGACGCACCAGGATTTCAACTAACTCCAATGTAAACCCATCCGTGGCAATATTAGATGCCTAGAGCAACTGCAACTGCTCAAGAAGTCAGGTAATGTAGTGCGTGATAAAGTCCACATAAGGAGGAGGTCGGGAGGGATGGTTGTCATTAACACAGGACTTTCACCCAGAAGACAATTGTTTGTGTCCCGTGTGAAACCAAAAGTCAATGTTGTAAGTACATACAGTAACAACATAACGTAACACCATAACGTAACAATGTAGCGTAATAACGTAACAACGTAACGTAACAACATAATGTAACATGTAACACGTAACAACGTAACATTACAAGGTAATGTCACAATGTAATGTAACAACGTAACGTAACAACGTAACATTACAAGGTAATGTCACAATGTAATGTAACAACGTAACGTAACAACGTAACATAACAACGTAACATAACAACGTAACATAACAACGTAACATAACGTAACAACATGACAACATAATGTAACAATGTAATGTAATAACGTAACGTAACAACGTAACACAACAACCATAACAATGTAACTAGCGTAAATAAATAACAACCACCCATAGGAGACTATCTTACATAAAGTTACGTAACAAGCATAACAACGTTAGGCGTCAAACGTAAAGTCCTGAGGGGTGAAAGTCCTGTGTTTGTTTGACCCAGCCAACACCACTCCCACCCGCTCTTAGTGGACTTACTAAAGGACTACTCGTTATTATGCCAAGCAACTTTCATACCACATGACTCAATAACTGTAGCTTGATATCATACGTCACTTGCTCTGTGCGGTGTTTTCTGTCCAGTATGCCAGTTGTTTCCCTGATGTAAAACTTCATAACTTTATGAAGCTGTAAGTAGCACAATAATCATCACCTACAAGTTATCAATCTATAATATACAAGGCCTAATTCCCTGGGTTCTCTATGTAGGGTAAGAACTGAAAGCCTCATGTCAGTCATCATATTTCTAATTCAATTCTACCCTAAAGTATAATTATTTTTTTTAAAATATAGATGAACAAGTATGATAGACAAGACATCTAGAATATTTCTCATGTAATGGAGCAGCAACACACAACCTACATCTTAAATTTGATTATTTCAGTTATTTGTTGTTATATTATTATTTTTGTTATTATTATTGTTCTAAAGGGACAATCAAGGTAAAATCTGTGAGTTACAGAAGTTGGGTTTTCCCACACATTGGACCAAAACAACCTTGGTTACCACTAGATGGAGCTGCTGTTCTACACACCACCACCACCTGGACTCCCAGCTTCCTCCTCATGTATTAACACAGAGGGGTTTCTACTGTGAAATTTTCAAAAGGATAAAATCTTTATTTTTTTCTGATCACCATAATCAAGCAATGCTAGAATATGCCATAAGGCAGGCAAGGTATAAGGAGCCTCAGCCTTACTGAACTAAATAAGCTACATTGCTGTGTCAGAGCCATGGTGAGGGTCTTAAGAAAACCACTCTGGACCAAAATCCAATTTCCAAAGCTGTGATGGACTGTCAGAGCGATGCTAATTGCTCTCTCTCTAACCAATAGACAGAACAAAGACTGGCAATCAAAGTCTACTTTTGTCACACTCATTACTGCCCATTTATTTCAGATGGGTTTTCACCCCTTAAAGCGTCACAGCTGAGCGTTAACAATGTTATGTGGGGCTGCTATAAATACTCCCAGATTCCAGGGTGAAATTTGATGTAACAGAAATATTTTGACTCGTGCAAACTGCTGCTGCATCATGTCATTCAGCTCCGCCTGCCTGAATGTATTCAGCAGCCAGGTAGATCTGGGATCAGGAATAAGCTGCTGAGTTTGGACGGTGATGTGATGCATGCATACAGCAAAACAAACAGTAATGGGATCTCTCACAATGTGTAATGCCATCCAAAATAAGCAGTTTACACTATCCAACAATTCAAATATGCAAGAAAAGCATGGAAAAATGGTGAGATTAGTTTCACTCTAAGCCTCTCCGAAGGAGAGAAGCACATCAGGAGGATATCATGAGGCAGCAGTTTCTGCTGTATGCCATGCACGCTCTGCAGTGAAACCCCAAAACGTACAACAACACCTGTGACCACAGATGCAGCCATTATTCTCACATTATCCACTGTGCGAGATGCAAGATCATGTTGCACACAAGGTGGGTACACAGAAATTACTTTTATTTATTATTATTAAGCAATTTAGTGTAATTGAAGGATCATCTACAAGAATTATTGAAACAAACAAAAAATGGGAGAAAGAGCAACACCAGGTACGATGTGGTGCATTGTGTCAAGACTCGGGCTGTCAAAGTTCACGTGATAATAACGTGTTAACTCAAATTTGTTTTAACACCACTAATTTCTTGAAGACATTAACACAACTTGCGATTTTTAGGTTGTAGCAGGCTCTGTTTTAAAGCTAGAGTGAAGATACTGGCATCATATGAAACTAGAAAACCTAAGGAATCCATTGGTACCAACCATGTCATATGAGTTAAACTACTACTAGCTACTAAATAACACTCCAAACTTGCGCTAAATTTTGGCGAGGAAAAACTGGCATGGCCATTTTCAAAGGGGTTCCTTGACCTCTGACCTCAAGAAATTAATGAAAATGGGTTCTATGAGTACCCATGAGTCTCCCCTTTACCGATTTGCCCACTTTATGATTATCACATGCAGTTTGGGAAAGGCATAGTCAAAGTCAGCACACTGACACACTGACAGCTGTTGTTGCCTGTTGGACTCGAGTTTGCCATGTTATGATTTGAACATATTTTTTTTATGCTAAATACAGTACCTGTGAGGGTTTCTGGACAATATTTGTCTTTGTTTTGTGTTTTTAATTGGTTTCCAATAACAAATATATACATACATTTGCATAAAGCAAGCATATTTGCTCATTCCCATGTTGATAAGAGTATTAAATCCTTGACAAATCTCCTCTAAGGTACATTTTGAACAGATAAATTAATAACAGATAAAGATTAATTTGCGATTACTCACGTTCAACTATGGACCATCATGCGATTAATCGTGATTAATTATTTGAATTGATATACAATAGCTAAGTGTCCATTCCGTATTTTTATTTGCATTTTGAAATGCCTCCACCATGTCTCCACCGCGGCCTCTGTGATCAGCAGTTCGCTGACTTCGCTGTGTGTGTGTACGTGGAGAGCTCCTCCACATAGCCCTGACACAGAGCCTTAATCCAGCTCAGGCAGTCTTTTGCGATGTGTTTGTCGTGCATGTTCATATCGCGATGACGATGAAAGTATGATTTATCGGTCAGCACTTCAGAATGAGTACTTTTAGTTTTGATAGCCTACTTTAAGTAGATCTTGTTAATGATACTTATGTACTTTGACTACAGTAACATTTTCGCCTTGGACTTTTTCAATGTTTTATACTGTTATTCCTGGTTTTACCACCACTGATGAGTACACGCTCAGATGTAGGTGTGAAGATTCCTGCTATACACAGTTCATGTGCTATCAATGAAGCACATGCTGCAGGAGCATTCACTGTGGAAAATCTGAAGTTTTACTTCTGTGTGTGTGCATAACGCCTACTGTAGCAGTGGCCTTCACTGCACTTCATCAAAGTGCAGCGCAGTCACTGTTGTAACGGTTCCGCTGCACATCATTGCTCTTTGGACGAAGGGCACCGCGATGTGACCGAGAAGAGGAAGAAAATGACAAAGGAGAGAAGATGTGTATCGGCCGAGGGGGTTCACAAAGCCTGATCCTGACCTTAACCTAACGCTGCAAGAATCATTCAGTCCCAAGCAAAAAGATTCCTGCTACAGAAAGCCAGTGGCCATTTATGTTTCCTTCCTGAAGAACAGAGCACTCTACAATCATTTTTACAAGACTTGCCACCTTTTTCAAAACACAACATTCTTGAAAGACATGGAAATAAAACAGATCTACGCTGGAAAAGTAGAACTCTTCATTGTTTCTGAATGCCACCTAAGATCGCCATATATGTTGATTAACTTCACTGTGATCTCCAAATCCCAAAGCTGGCTCTTATTCTTTGTTTTCCTCTCTCATCCTATCAGTGTCACAGTGATACTCCCCTCCAACCCCCTTTCCCGGCTTCCTAATGTTGTGTGCCTCCACAAGGCTTTAGGGAGGGGATCATTCAGTTGATTGACTTTGTGTTTTCCTTTCCTTCCATTGGGATTTGCAGCAAATAGAGCTCGTAATCGACTAGCTTGGTCTTGGAAAGTGAGCTCAGTTACTATACAAGTGGTTGTGGTGTCTGAGCAGTGGTGGATGAATGCTGATTATGTGATGGTGGTAGTTAGCGTGTAGCAAACCTGAGCACTATTGTGATTTGTAAGTCCCAAACGTGTCCCTGTCCAAGTGCTTCCCAAGCAAAATGCAAGATACAACAGATTCAATATGTTGCATGTTTAGACAAAGATCCTGCACAATATTACACTTTATCCATACAGTAGGAAGCGGTGAATGCAATCTTTCTCAAAACCAACCCTGTCTCCTAGAAATAACATTTATATAAAACAGCTTAGTTTTTTAAGTGCCAAACTGGTCGTTATGAAATGTGTTACGTGGTGAAATCACCAGGTTACAGAAGAAAAGGCAGGACATTTCAGGCAGTTCAGGAGCAGTGTTTCTGTGGGGGAGAGTAACTCCCTTTGGCCTGGACTTTGTAACTTTGCAGACCTTTCACATGCACAAAAAATATATATAACACATTAAAGGAAAGGGAAAAAGCACAAAAGCATAATAGGTCCCCTTTAAAAATAGTGAGCTGGGAAGATTTGGTCTTGAATACAAATCGAACCCGGTTAAGTCAAGGTTATGAAAATACATCTTTAATATCTGGAAAATGACCAGGGATTGCAGGTTTGATCAAAGTATGGACTACATTTGTACACATATGTTACTGCTGATGCAATGTAAGCAGTACCCGAAGCTGAATATGTACATGAAAGGTTCCATGAATCTTAAAAGTTTCTCGGTTTAAAAAGACACATACAAAGTTTCACCTAGAAAGCTTCAGACACAACAGCACGAAGTGTGCATATAGACTCATCGGCAGCCTACCTGCTGTATTCCAGGGGAGATGTGAAGAATACCTGTGGATCCATGGGGCTTGCTTACACAAATAGACCTCACCTTTAATGGATTTCTAGAGCAATATTTAAGAAAGGTCCTGGAGAATCAACGCTGCTCTCTAACTTGCTTCAAGCACCGTCCATTGATCTACGGCTGTAGAGCTTATTGAGGCACTGCAGGACACACTAGAGGAATACAGAGGTGATTCATCTTTTGATGAGCTGTGGCAAGGCACTGTAGACACAGCAAAGTAGTGCAATGCTGCAGTAAAGATTGTTTAAAAAAAAAAAAAGGCTACAAAGAGGCAGCTCAACACTGTGAGGATATGTTATGGAATTGACAGTTGGGCAGCATACCGTAGACTAAAAGAAGGGCTCAAAGGACAGGTTCAGGAGTTTACTCTATCCCAATGTAATGTCATGTAAACGCAGATATGCAGAGAGATTCCAGCAAAGCAAGATTATGTGAGATTATGAAGGGTGCATACAGTAAACACTGAACTCTGGGTAAAAGGTTTATATCCATTAACCATCCCTACCCTTAACCAAGTAGTCATTACTGTAACCACCATGTGGCTGTGGCTCAGGAGGAAGAGGGGTCGTCCACTAATCAGACAATATAGAAAATTACCACAGTAATACTATTGAGTTAGCTTTGGTGAATTTATAATGAAATTACATACTACAGTGTTTATATAGTGTTGCCATAGTGTTTCCTGTAGTATTTCTATGTTTTTTTTGGGCACTATAGGCTACTGTGCCGGGCCACAAGTAGCGGCCCCAGCTCCAGATGATGAGCCACTGAGAGCCACGTCAGCCACAGGCTCATGGTATTCCCCAGCATCAGTCCATCAGGACTAGGGGCCAAATAGAGGGCTGCCTCCCAATGGCCTCATGCATCAGGGAAAACTAAGGCCAAGTGGTGTCCCATTGGTGGATTTTTCAGCTCTTAGAAGATATCAAACAAGATATTTTTCAGTTAGATGTAGACAGACTAAAAACACTACGATGTGATGCATTATGTAAAATAACAATAGTCACAAATGCTTATTTATGGAGGTGAACTGAGCTCATAAGAAATACAATAGTTCACCTGATACTTTCTCTTTGAATTGTCAATTTATTTTGAGACCTATGTTGAGGTGAGGCGTCCCTCCAAGCACATCATTCTTATGACTTCCCTGTGGAATACAAAACATGTGAACTTATTGCATCCCTGATCCCAGACACAAGATAGTTAGAATAGAATAGAAAGCTTTATTGTCATTGTATTAAATACAACAAGATCACAGTTGCCACTTCTGGTCAGTGCTTTAAAACAAATACTTTGACAAGACTAAACTAGGCAGATAAAACATATCACAGGTAAAACACACACAGTTATAAAGTAAATAAAACAGGTAAAGTAGATGTGATAAATAAATATAAACAGAAGTGTTACATTTGAAGTATAAAATATAAAATATAAAAATAGATGTAATGTAAACAGAGGTAATTGCACTTGTAAAATAGGTAGGGTAGATGTGATAAATAAAATGTAAACAAAGTTGCAAAGGCGCAAAATTCTGTTCGATATTAACACAAGGCCATCTCTCGTTAACGTGACAATGTCAGATTATATTCAACAGTGAGTCTCACATGCAAAGTGAGGGAACAGCTTTAGTGTGATTACTTATAATAAGTATAATACATAATAAATAGAGCACACACTTAATAGGCACGTGAACAGTTGTGATAGCGGGACATTGTATTGATTATCATAAAATGCAGCGAAATACCATGGTCAAAACAGGCGTACAATGTTTACCTTACCCCCAGGCCTTCTTAGCCGTATGCCTCTTCCCTGTGAAGAGGTGGTCATTTTCAGTCCTGTGTCTGATTACACTTTGTGCATCTGTCCCTGTTAAATGACACATATTTCATACTTATCAGAAAAGGGAAAAGATTAAGCAATGTCACACAATTTTCCTCACATCATATGAAGAACAATTAATGATCTACATGCTCTACAATACAAACATTAGGATACGCTGTCATGACATAACTAAGCGGATTGTGGATGGAGTAAATGTTAAATGTTGCATTAACGTCACATTATTTCATAGAATAAGGATGAAATAACATTAAATACCGGACACTTGCTGTTTTTCCGCCATGGTTTAAATGCCTGGCAGATGTAACTGGAGGCGGAGGCGGCGGAGTACGTCGGCTTTTAAGCTGCACGACTTCCGTGAAGGCTGCTCTCGTGTATCCTCGCTCATCGCTCCTCGACCATCGGTCTTCAATATGGCACACCAGAACAACTTCTGTTCCAAGCAAGGAGAAGGGAAACGACAAATAAGTGACTTGGGATGTACCCTTTGAGTCGCTAAGACTAGAAAAGCGCTATTAAAGATGCACAACTACATAGTCAGTTCAGCGGAACAAAACAATCCCAATCAGCAAAGTGATTCATCATTTTCACCTCAGTTTTGTGGAACCATACAAAGAAAACCTCGTACCAGCATTTCTTCTTATGTTACAAGACCTTTCTTTATTTTAAGTTATTCTGTCTAAAAGACTTGCATAAAAGGCTTAATTTGAGGTAGTAATATGAACGCCGGCGCCCTTCTTCTGAATAACTCCGCCTTGCTCTCTATCTCAGTATAAGCCACATGAAGAGGAGACAGACAATTTAAATGCATATCATTGTCGGGTTAGACGGTCAGGAATGATGTGGTGCAGTTCGGCATATAGCACAACTGGTTAAGCAGCTTCCTTCGGTGTTCCTGTGGAAGCAGTCAAGAGGCGATGCATATTCAATCAACATCCTGCTTTGTAACTTTAAAGCATGAGCCAAGCGCCTCATATCTCAACCATAATGAAATTCAGCAACACGAGGAGAGTATATATGGGCCAACGCAACATCATTCACTGCTGGTGTGAAGTGCTGCTGATCGCAAGCATCTAGGGGACGAGATCAAATCAGACACACCTGAAGTGTGTATGTCTAAAACGGAGAGTGTAAGTGAGTGTGTGTGTGTGTGTGTGTGTAGTATTTGGAGATCCATCCTTGCATATATGTGCTGCTGCATGTGTGTGTGTGTGTGTCTCAAAAAGAGCAAAATCAGCTCTCTTCCGCTATCACGAGGCTGCTGTCAGATCACACAGATCTTAATGAGAGAGCATCTCTGCCCAGAATGTTAAATCCTCCCAATTTGCAGCGAGTCGAGGTGCAGAACCTCCAACATCCTGGTGCAAGTTACGGAGTGATTTTGTAAGTGATTTTCCCCGCTTGACTTGGTACGATGGGAGGCGGAGAAAGACAGAAAGTAACAGATAGAGACAGAGAGTGTGCATTTATGTGTGTGAAATAGTATTTGTTAGAAAGGCTGCAACCCCCCATAAACGATTTACTGCTGTTTATCCGTTCCTTTCACTCTGTGTAACGGCTCTCCTTCTTGCATGGGTGTCTAATCCCCAATTTTCCATTGATTCCATCGCAGCAGACAATATAATCTGACTAACACAAACATATATGAATCGTATTAAAGAAAAAAGTGTTCATGGACCTATAGGTGAAGATAACAGCAATGTCCCGATAGACACTTGATTTAAGGAAAATGTTTAATTTTAAGGTTGACCACCACATTATTTCATTCATTCATTCATTCAACCTTTATTAAAATGTCAAGGAATCATTGAAGGCATGCCCTCATTGTCAACAATGTCAAGAGTACAAAAAAACAGAATAAATACACACAAGAACATAATTAACGAGTTAACAAGCAGCAAACAGCCAGACAACAAAAAACACCTTTTCATACAAGACGCAATAATGAGTACAATAACTGTCAATGATAATAAATCTTAGGACGGAGTGATAAACTGAAACCAACAGTTTGAGAGTGAAGTCAGAGGTGTGTCTACAGATAATAATCCAAGACAGACAAGAACACGGCCTCAATTAGTTGCTTCCTACTGAACATAGAAAAATTAGCTCTGTTTCTGTACAAATATCCATTTTTTTTGTCATAGCTTGCGGACAAGTGTGACGGCCTTGTCAGTATAATGAGTATGTTTGCCTGTTTCAGTTCTCCTGATTGCCTGGCCCCTCCCCTCTCATTAGAAGATTTGGCCTCACATGCTGGGAGCACATTTAAGCAGGGTCATTTCAAGATGACCTCATGGAAGGCTGGTGCCTTGCAGGCTCCCAGCTTGGTTTGGTTTTGTTTGGTTTGGTTTGCTTATCTTCAGTTATCCTTCATGTTACTGGGATTTTAGGTTAGCTTTATAGTTTAAAAGCACCCATCACCCTCACCTCACTACTGACTCTACACCCTTGTTGACTTAATTTTGCTTCAGTTAAATCATCTTTAATAAACTTATCTGCACATTTAAACTGTTACTGTGTGGACTTCCCTTATTTGCTATGCTCTCAAACGAGCTGGGCATAACGCAAGTATGTGGCAGGATCAACCAGGTAGCCCTCGGGATGCAGGTACCAGTGCGGGGATGCCCGCCCAGCCCTGTGTGCTGGGGATTGTGCTTAGTGGGGCCCCGCCCGCTGTGAAGCTGGAGCGGGGTCCAATACAAGGCATCAGTGTTGGTAACATTATAGCGAGGTTTGAGAAACGACGTGTTTTCCAGTGGTTCGGCTGGCAAACCGCCAAAGGTTGCAGTAGTGTTTTGAATAGATTCAAAAAATCTTTGAAAGCCTGATTGTTACTTGTTGAACTGTCCTTGAGAGACTTGCTTCCTATAAGTATAGGGATGCATGGCTCTGAGTAAGAGCATCATCCATGCTTGAGGTGAGAATGGTGTGATTATGTGAACAGCTCAGGATTCAGATTTTTGCTTCATGTCCTCTTAGGTTAGCAGAGGTAATCATGCATTATGTTCTGAGCCTACACATTTGACTGGACCAATGGAGTGGACTTTTAAAATGTCATCTTGAGCAGTATCTTTCATTGTATCCCCAGAAAGAAGAAGAAAAAAACGGGGCAGAGAGTGGAAGCCTTCGTGTCTACTGTGTCACAGGGTTCCCACTCTCTCTGCTGCTGCTGTCTGACACCGCTTTCTTTTCTCAGCAGGCAACCAGGGCAACTTGTCAAAGCACCAACTGACAGCACTGTGTTACTCACATCCTCGCTGCCTCGCCATCCCCGTCACTGTGTCTGACTTTTTCTTAGACTCTGTATCTGCTTTGGTCTCGGTTTATTTTACCGCTTGTGTTTGCAGGCCAACTATTAGGAATTATAGACAGGGGGGCAGCATTTTCCAAATTGGGCACCTCACCCACACCCACTTCAGCACCACCACCACCACCCAACAACCTTCAGCTCTAATACCAACACAACACAACACGATACCAACGTGTCATGACTGACATGACAAATTAAGTCAACGTTACTTTTGGTTTCACATGGGGCACAAAAAACGGTCTCTTGGTTGAAAGTCTTGTTTGTTTGACCCATCCACCACCCCTCCTGCCTGCCCTGAATGGACTCTCACGCTATTAATACTCTGTCACTTGCTCAAATAACGCCACATGTGGGTTTAAATTGGAGGTAGTTGAAAGCCTGGTTTGTCACAAACTGTTTCTAAAAGTTGCCTCTGTGCGTTGGTTTCTAATGCCGAGGGGCACGGCCCAGTTAGGTGTAATATGTAAATACCCCTTGAATGTCCTTCTCAAGTCCTTCGCCAGTTACAGAGTCTTCATTGTAACTGGCGCCGGTTGTGGAGGCAGAGTTTTTTCAATTTGCGGCGAATATCTTCTGCTTCCTCTTTTCCGCTGCGAGGGCCGAGGGACAAAAATCTCTGCTGTAAAGTTTGTCGGGATCTCACCCTCCGCCGAAGAGCGTAGTGACAGGAGGAGCTCCCTGCTGATAGCAATCTGATCGCCATGTTGTCGTAGCGTCTTCTCCCCTTGACAGGATAAGAAAGTATGCAAGGAAATGAACACACTTTCCCAAAGTCCACATATTGGTCCTCCGTACTGTCACGCATACACAAAATATGTTAAAAACACAATTTAAAACAAATAAGAATGGATAAAACTCTCTCGACCAAACCCATTGAGGCAGATGGTCACCCACCCAGAGCCCGCTTCTGCACACGGTTTCCAAGGGAGTTTTTTCTTGCCATTGTCGCATAACAATGCATAATCATGGGGGATCTCTTGTATGGTCTAGACCTGCCCTATATGAAAAGCCTCTTGAGACAACTTGTTATGATTTGATGCTATATAAAGATACATTGAATTGAAATAGAAAGGGTTAAAGTCAGTCTGTATGAATCTATGGCAGTGATTCAGCAGTAACAAAGCTGTGAACACGTTATATAAACGTGTCTCCCTTGGTCCCCTTGTCTCCTTCACTCTGCCTGTATTTGTCTTTTTCACTTTTACTCTCTTCCTCTGTCATTACACCCCCTTCCCCCTCCCCCCAGCCTGCGTTACGCTGAACAAGGCTCAGTTGACCCAATAACTTTCTTTGATATGTAAAAATATAGTTGAGTGGATCGCAAATGAAGATGTTTTATAATTCAGCAGCAGCCAGTGGTTTCTTTTTTTAAATTCTGTTGCTTGTTTCAAAGCTGCTTCATATCACTTGTTGGCAGGTTCTGCCCTATATATGATCTCTAACACATCTCAACCCCATCTCGCCAATTTCTATCATGTCTTCTATGCTGTTTCCTGTTTCTACACTCTGTAACTCACATCTTTCTCTACAGTTCTAAGGGCATGGACTCTTTTTGCTTTTCTCTCTCTGCATATAAAGCTCTCAGTCTAAGTCTCTCTCTCTCTTTCTTGTTAACCTCACTGTCTTTTAGCCATTTTGTCTTGATGTATTTCTATTAAACATGACACATTTTCTTTGATCAAAGGAGTGAAATACTCTTTTCTGCCTCTTCTCACCAGGGTGTGTGTGGTTAACTGAAGAGCAGTTGGTAAGGGTCAACTCAGCAGGAATACTTTACCCAATGGGTCTTATATTTGTAATTTTAGCCATCCTTTAATGGTTGTAATGGTAAAACCTTTTCCTACAACCTGACCTCTCGTGGAACTTGGACTATCGGTAGCTAGTCGTGCTAGTAGCATGACATAAACATAATTTAATGTAGTTGTAGGCTATTTACTAACACGCAGGGCAAAAGCACAGGCATGACATCTTATACATCCATGGTCTGTGGTCTATTGGACATTGATTTTGGAGGTCCTTGACATGAAAAAGATTGAGATTGCTGTGGATTTTTCTAAGTTACATTTATGTCCATAGCTTTATGCTCCTGTTGGGTACACAGATAGGAGCTGGTCTGGTTATTAGAAAATATTAAAGATAATTATTCATATTAATTGAATTAATATGAATAAATTATCAATATATTAATAATTACATGGCACCAAATTGCATTGGTACATACGTTCAAAAAGACATTAGAATGGCTATCAAAAGTAAATAAT